>JAGDQP010000510.1:93804-104028 GCA_022664845.1 Lepisma saccharinum | reverse complement strand
CAGGAGAGGTATAATGGTACATGAGAACCTGACTACTAAGAATATATTAGTGGTCAGGTTAACTTATCGTAATTCGCCTTTAAAAAAAATCTCATAACCACGGATCATTAGATTGGGACAGCAAATATTATTCACACTTCAAATTCACACAGAAAAAATAGCTTGCAACTCATACAACATCATAATGACTAAAAATTCGCAATTAAACACAAACAACAGAGTGCTGAATAAATCAAGGAATTAATTTTTACTAAACATGATAGAAGTGAATTAGGAAAAACAAACCTACTGAACAGTCACATGAAAATTTCCGAATCACAACAGTTACAGGCAGTAGTGTTCAAATTAACGAGTGGTTTAGTCAGGACTTCAACATAAGAGGTGAAGCAATGAAGATGGAACGTTTATCACTCCAATTCTTTGAGCTTTATTCCCTAGAATGCGTACACGTGTGAGAAAGATCGGTCTCAAGATCAGAGTGCAAAGTAGAAATTTCCACTAATTTATAAACTGTTGAATATTATAAGAAAAGAACATAAAAAGTTAGTCCAAAAGTAATTTTACAATACCAACCTCCTTCTATTTCTTCTTCAGCTGCCAAATTCAATTTTTTCCCGCCCATTTTCTCAACATTTTCATCATTGAATTTGTACCAGGTCCCAGAGGTGCTATCATATATGTGAGCTATTGGAAGAAAAAATAGTCAGAAAAATACTTTATTAAACAATGTAAATCAACAAAACGATTGTTGTGAATACGCACACCGTTTTACAAAAAAAAAAAACATCATCATATACAAAAAATAATGCTCACAGAAATATAAGAAGTTTCCACATCCAACCTACAAATATGATTTTGTAAAGAAAAAAATTAAGAACGTACTCTTCAACCTTACGTTCTCACGCTTACAGAATGCTCAAGTACAAATATGTAGAAAATAATTATTTCGTAATCATATAATACAGAAGCATATATGAATTAAAATAAAATGACACCTATATTTCTTTCTGTTGATACATACTATAATTGTGTGTACTAAACGCAACACCAGAATTCAGTACGTTATGGTGATTGTGTTTTCCTTGATGTAGGTCATAAAAGTTCCCGACCTTCAATGGATCTTATAACAAGGTATGGGTGTTCGGTATTGAGAGTTTCATACAAACTTTTGGTATGATTTGGATATCGACAATTATCGATATACCGAAATAGCGAACGATACCGAAATACCAATATAATGAAACACTAAATAATACCTATATACCGAAATACCGCAAAAAAAATCCGGATTTTATCGAATAACAGAATGATACTAAGCGATATGGAAGTACTCAGGGATATATGTATTTTGGGGTGGGTCCGAACTTCTCACCCCGAAATTCCTATTTACATGTAAAAATAGTACAATTTTAGTCGTGTTATCTATATTTAAGGTACAATTCATTCCCAGATCGTTTTTGAAGTTGGACCCTTCAAATAACAGAGAATAACGAATCAAAAGTAACTGTGGTGAAAAGGTAAAATGAATAGCACAGGAGGTAACAGCACTATGACTTACACCCGTTCCAAGTAACTTCGGTGAACCGCATACTTGACCAGAAAATCTAAGTGTTGAATTTGCAATTAATTAAAGTCTAAAATGGTTCTATAATATCATGGAAATTTAGTCTGAATTTTTCGTATGAAAATAGTATTTCTGAAGTTAATAAAAAGAAAAACTGTATACAGCAATTACCTTACTCGCATTAAACTACAGTTCTGTTATTATTATTACAATATGTTTGTCACTTGCAATTAACATGTAATAGGTAGAAATTGCAGCATCCGGCACCATATATAGCTTTATTTAAGTAATATAATATTAGAACTTCACAACGAAAAGATTGTTGTATTCTAACTGGTACAAATTAGGAAAAAGTTACATGATGTTGATTGCCAAGTGATACGGCATGTTCGGTATTCCCTGTTTTCTAACAAGTTTTGAGATATAGAGACATTCTGATGCAGGCATTTGAAGATCGTAAAATTTATGGAAACAAAACTTGTTTTAAAGAGAAAATATGGACATGTATGAATTACAACCCAATAAATGCAAACCTGTGAACCTAACTAGCAAAGCGCTTCACTAAGAAAAAAATATGTTCAGGTGCTATCACCTGGAATCTGTTGAGTAGTGTCGACGATTACGTTAGAAGTGGAGATGATTGATTAGATTTCTTCAGTTTCTAAGCAGAGTTGGAATAAAAAAACAAGGTGTTAGAATGAGGGTGTTATTTGCCACCAAATGAGGTAGCGGGGAAGGACCAAAATATAACCATACTTTTTAGAGTACTGGGTAAAGCCACTGGTTTTTCCTTCCTACAAGAGAATGGAGGTCCAGGGAGGTACCAGGGAGAACACACGGGATGCCAGAGAATTTCCCCCCTTTTCCACCCTACAAATAACGACATAGTCAGAATGTGAATTACGTATAATGTGGATTTTAGGCTGGGCAAAGCATTTCAATTTTCTTACACAGACCGATTTTTTGTTTATTGTAAAGATATAACAAGAAAGGGAAAGGAAGTTGATAATCAGGAACAAGTTAGTAGTGCGATTCTATAGGATCTATAAAAAACAATGATTTTTGGTTTAAAAGTTTTACCTTTGGAGCATATAAAAAAATCAAAATTTTTAGATTTATCGAACCGCTAATTTTTGAAATACAAATTATTGAAAATTCAAAAAATTGCTAAATTTTGACACACCCTCGTACACAAAAATGGTTCTATCTCTGTAACCCTTTGTCCTGGAGAGCTTATTTATGGCTCATTTTAAAGCTACTGAAATGGACTTTCATATGATATATAACTCGATAGAACTTTTTAAAAAATGCATTTTTTAAAAATTCTCAAAATTTTTCAATTTTGATTTATTAAAACCCAACAATGTTAAAAAATTCAAAAAATTCACAAAAATACTTTATACCATCGTCTTACATCTCCCTAAGTTTCATTTTTGGATCGTCATTAGATTGGCTGATACGAGGAATGCAAGTTTAGTCTGTGTTAAGAAAATAGTCAATTGACATAACGGTACGTTAAAAAAAATATATAACAAAAATTATGATAGTGAATAATGTTCTGCTAGGTCTGCATTTACGCAACACTGTGGTAACTTAAAAGCTTATATAATGAATCAATTTGCAATGAACAGGAACGAAACCTCGGTTATAGCAGCTTGGCTTACAAACAAACAAACAAACAAAAAAAAAACTAAACGCAATGCCTTGTAAAATACCTGCTGCTAACTTAACTCTATTGATCCTTTCTTGAGCCTAGTTATTTCGTCTTCTGGTAGGGTACAAGCTCGGCCGGTTGGTATAATGGGATTGACTTTGCAAATTACACCAGGTGAAGAAATCGAGAATGTATGAGGTACTGAGGGATACGAGAAAGGAGAATGTCCTGATGGGTGAAGAAGCGTAATTTTCACTTCATCTTTTTCTAACACATAGCATAGTCATCATCTGCCGTTGTATATCGAAAAGACATGCCCATTCATTCCATCAAAGTTCAACTTCTCTGGACAAGGCAGGATCGAATAAGTAGCTTAGAATGTTGCAAATGCAAATGGCTTAGCATGAACTTTTAAAAAATAATAAGTAGCATCTTGGGAGCATGTTTGGGTTAGTTTAAGTTAGATACTTGGTCTTTATATATGTTTAATGATTGAATTAACTGAGAATCGGATCTAAAATCACCTCTGAAGAACATCTGGGGAACTTTCTGAACAGCATCCCATTGAACCTAACCTAATGCTTAGGTCCGTTACACAATCATCTGTATCTACGGATGTGTAGCTAATTCCATTGCTCTTATGAAAGCTTTCAGTCATCCGTATTCGACCGTAGGCACACAAGCTGTACGGAGAGCCCTATACGAGCTATGACCGGCAGCTTATTCCATTGTCTTATGGGAGATTACACACTCACGCATAGTGCTGTTCCGTATCAACCAGTTTCCATTTATTTTTTTCTCTCTTGGAAAATGCAGTGTTGCTAGTGCTTAAATTAAAAATAAATAATTAACGGGCCCATGAAGATTAAAATATTGCAAAACTTTATATTACTGATGTACTCTTATATCCTTCAAATTAGCACATCTGTAATGTAAATGACACAACAGCATAATATAGTGTCTTGATTTGCATTTTCTATTGTCAATGGGAAAGACAAAATGCGACACAGCTTGCTTCGAATTAAATACCTTTGGAAAAGAACATGACATACCACAACTCACCTGTTTCAAAATGCAAGTGACTAGGAAGTCAACAAACTTCCAAACCTTCAAATAAGTCATCAGTACAATGGTTCTTAAATTATTTTTAGCTCATGGATCCCATAAGGTTTCAAGATTTTAATGGCTCACCTAAGCAGCAGAAGCCCAAACAAGAAAATAACCATTAACTGATGTGACAATTGTTTTATATTCGTCTGTGATGTGCAGTTCAGTTTCCCTGGGAATACTTAAAAATTAGCTCTGCGCTGCAGAGATTGAGAACCACTGTGTTCATACAATACAAGCACTACTATACCATACCACTGTGGCAATACAACGCCTTCCTCGGTTTGTAACTTCAGTCAGACTTGGTGTAAGTTTAAGAGAACTGATGTAAAAGGATACGGTAAAAAAATATGAACTGGCTCATCCATGTTCCACCCTCTACAATCGCTTTTAACATTCGTCATTGTCAAAATATATTCCGGATTCTTCTGATATTGATATTTCAAACATACGAATGCGTATTTCGTACGAAAATCTACATGTCTGTGCGTTTAACTTCATGTATTATGGTACTATGCTCATTAAACAGATTCAAACAACGTTCCCTATTATTCGTAGCAGTAAAATAAAAACCTTCAACCAGTAACACTCAAAAAATATTTAATTAAGCTCTGTGTTGTCACTATAGTAATCTACATCTACAGAACATACCCACATAATGCCCTGAATTGGCAGTAGGTCCCCGATGAATTAGAACAGCACTAAGGTTATAAACACGTGACTCATTCGGAAGTTTCAGGTACTTTGACATGTCCAGTACTTCAGGAAAAACAATACTTGTGTTCAATTTCTTCTTTCTTCCTGTTGTCCTACAAGAGAAAATATCTCGCATTATGAACAGGCATTTATGGAGTAGAGCTCTGAAGTAGCGTTATATAGAAAAGTCAAACGTGGCAAAGTAAAGCACTCAATTAACAAAAACACAAACAACAAAATACTCTGAAGGAACGAGAATCCTACATCAGGAAAACAGAATACATAACAGAGTGGTTGTATAATTAGAGAAAATTTGATTGAATTATGATAAAATGAATAAAGAAAGTGGGCTTTGCTCAGTGACAGGTAATTTTAAGAGGCATATCGACATCTGAGTCCATAGCATCATTATATCATCCAAGAATCTTACCCAGAGTAGAGGGGTCAAAGGCTGAGTTTGTAGGAAATCATGTTCGAGCTTGCCCATAAACTGATAAGAAAGGATACTTACGTCATTACTGATGCAGTTAAACATAAAAACCCACAGAAATAATAACAAAGCTCAAATAATACAGCAATATTCCGAACAGTTTTGTTCTTTACCTTAAATTGCCCTTCCACATTTCCTTTAGCTTAGTAATATATTAGAGTGGCCTCCTCCAACAGAGAACACTGTCAAATGTTACTTGAACACTTTTCAGACTCTAACTTTCTTCATTGTTCCAATATGGCCTTTGTTTCTTCCATATTTTGTTTCTTTGCTTGTAAAGTACGTATCTCACTTGCTCTTCTCTTCCTTTCTTTTGTATTGTCGATTTTCTTTCTCTTCTTCTGTAATGAATAATCATAGCTACTGCGAGCACCCTTAACACTTTGGATGAGGTCCTTGTTTACAAGTATATTCACATACACCGCCCCCTCTCCTCTAACGTTTACTGCATCAAAGACCTGACGCAATGCCACTCCTGAATTTGAATATAATTTTAAGACCTTTAGGCAACTTTGGCTCAGGCCGGATGGATGATGGATGATTTGGTGGAATGAAGTGGGAGGAAAAAGGAGAACCCCATGAAAACCCACGCACACGGTGTTTGTACACCACAAAGCCAACATGGCACGAGCAGGGATCGAACCGACGACCCCAAGCACCAAAGATGAGCGCTCTACCATTGAGCCACCGTAGTCTTTCCAATGCCACTACTGAATATTCTTTTAAATTTTCAAATAATATTGATTGTTTACTGAAATTCCACTTTCCACATATGTATTTCCATGAGAAAGAATTAATACTCACTTCACTACACTCCAAAGATTAGCATAATCCTCTTGAATCTTTAAGATATTGGTGAAGAAGGAATAAAGATCTTAATTTCTGAGAATTTGTCAAACTTTTCTCTTATCTTTTTGTTGCTTACTCTATCTATCATCGTTTTGTACTGACAAGTTACTTTATCTCCAGCAAGAGCTTTAATTCTCTTCTTGACAAGTTCCTGTACGAGAGCTTCCACACGCTGAGTGCTTTACGATGGGTATTTTACCATTTGCATGTTTTACCATTTGCTTGAAGATGATAGCAGATCTCATAAACGGTACTTCAGAGGACTACGCTTAATTAGTTTTTCTGTTGTCGACTGCAAGAACGTTCTACAGCTGTTGAAAACATATTATTTGGTCTTTTTCCGTAACACCAGAGACTTCTAATGCAGTTCTGGCACCAACTCCAAAATCAATCTTTGGCAAGCTAATCTACATTTACAGTCTAATAAAGCCCTCCTCTATACTGTAATTACATACTTCTGTTATTTTCTGTAAATATGTGAAGTTACCGTTTATCAAATCTACGTTTTCCCTGAGATTTTAATCTTTTTCTAATACCCTGAGATTTCCCGGTTTTCCAGGTGTGTGCGTGTGCGGAACCCTATCTATAACAGGTATTGAGGGTCAAATTTTTAGTTTTGTAGTACAATTCTTTGACAAACGTGTCAATATGTGAATCATACTGAATTACTGTTGTTTCCCCTCCCCCTGTTACTTGTATAACTGAAATATTATCTAGGGAACTGGCCGCTTTACCGAGAGAGAGAGAGAGAGAGAAAACACCAACAGTTCCCTACCAGCCTTACTTATCATGCAGATCTGAATTATTACTTACGGCCCAAGGGTTCGAAGCTGGTAGGGCTTCATATTATAATTCTGATGCTTCAGAAACTTTAAATTAATATTGCTAGGATCGGGTTTACGACTCCCGTTTCTCCATCTATCGTTAAATGATATCTGCGCATGAATAAGATTAACTAATATATTTATTTACAAATAAATACATTCACACGCCGCGCCCTTACTCTTTATTCCCGGCCTCAGCTTGCTTAAACAGACGAAACAACAACATTCATATAGTCTTTCTTCTTCCACCGAGAAGCAGGTGGCGATTAACTGTAAATACCTCCCCGCTGTGTTTAGCGGTAGCGTCTTCGTCAGTAGGTCAATTCCCTTTCTTTTCCGGTCGTCTTTCTCCCGCTGCTTGCTAACCTGAATTCAGGGCGTAGAAACTAAGAGTAACTTTTGCTTTCGATAAATAGTTGGCTTCGATGGAGAACTGATATGAAAGTGATAGATTCAATTCGGAGCAACAATCAGAACTGAGGTTAATACAGAATACCCCCTTCACGTTTGCTGGGTAGAACTTATCTCAATATTGCTTGTTTGATTAATCACTTAATCACCTCCGGCTACCACTGCTCTGGTCGGTGATTCCTTTGAAAACGAGAATGCCCCTTTCATTTAACAGAGACAATATCCACATTGACCAACATACTTACGTTGCCGCTTAGTTGAGCTTTTCGTGCGTATAGCACCGTCACTAACAGGCTCGAACCTATGTCCCCTCACTGACAAATTCACATTAACTCGTGAACCGCTGCTTCCTACATTAAATCAACAGTTCTCCCATCAGCTCACTTTCGTAGTTCTTTATTTAATTAATTTCCAAATCAAATTTGAGCCATTTAGCTATTGTCCGTGCTCTCGTCAGCCAAGCCGACGCTCTCCGTAACCAGGATCTGAATGTAAGGCGAAACTTGTTTACTGGCACTCAGATTGGCAGAGGTGTCTACCGGCCAGCTCACTTGTTTCGAAAGAGATACACATCAGAACCTATTACAGAACGGACTTTGGAATTGAGAGAATCGCATAAAGAGAATACTAACTGAACTTCATATTTCTCTCTTAGTTTTGAAGAACTTTGAATTAACGATAGCTCAACTTGAACAAATTTCATATCATTCTTCGGCATCAGAGAGGAAACTTATGCTTTCTTACGATTTTCATTGCCAAACCAACTCCCTCAGCTCGCTCCATGCTAGCGACACAATCCAAATTCTGTTACCTTATAACCAAGCATCCGAGGCCAATAACAGAGTGTTGTTTCCTTTTAATAGCTGCTGCTCTTTTTCCAACCAGTATCCATTTCAAACGTACATCGAAGAGCCGCCCACATAAGAGAGCGAAATTAGTGGTTCCTCGATTTTTATACCTTTAGATTGCCGCCACCAGTTTCCCGCAAATACACTCATTGGCTGGATTTAAAACGTCGACAACTAGAATCGAAGACAACCGAAGGATTCGAAAAGCTGAGGCCAACCAAAGCTAAACATAAAAGAAACTAGAATCCGCCATTTTCCCCCAAAAACTTACAAATAGAAAAAGTCGCATGCAAATTATTTACAACAATTCCAACTTCCAAATTGATTGACATTCAAATTGCAGGCTAATAGATAATTAATAAACAAATCTCAAAATAATAATTAATAAATTTTTTTTTCTAACACATGTCTTTAGTGGGCGTGAAAAATCCTTCATATCAATACTGATATATGATATGGGATGAGATAATACAATATTTAGTTTAATTTGCCTACTTGGACAAACCTGTACCCTTGGAATCTCTAACATGTTGTTTGATTCTAGTTTTGAGATTCCTTTTGATCATACCGATATAAGTTTAAAATAAGTATCCTTTGAGACAGGTAAATAACTTTTAAACACTGTCAAATACTGAAATAAGTAATGCCACTGAGCGCCGAGACGATATTATTAAGCGTTAAGAACCTGATGTATAAAGGAATGATGAGAGGCCATTTTTTGATACCTTATAAAATATAAATGTATGAGTACATGGTTTAAATATTTAAAGTAATGAAGTCATCTACGAGACGTAATGTTCGTAATAGTAAAATACTTATGTGCATATTGGAAATATTAGGAAAAATGGGAAAAAGATATTAAAAAATAACACTGCAAATTTTTGTGTGTATGTATAAAGGTATATCCAAAATACTCTTCAATAGTATATCAAGAAAAAGGAGCCAAGCTATGTTACGCGGAATCCTCAACTAATTTCAGGCTATTTAAGCACGTAGGAATTGACAAAACAAAGAACATACTGAGTAAAAAGTTCGTTTTAAGAGAAACAAAACAGATTTTGTGCCATACTTCTAGATATTTTAGACTGAGATATTAAAATTTCATTAAAAAAAAAAGAAAAGTCTCACTCCATATTAAAACATTTTTTGCCCCTGGTAAACTAAGAGCATTTTTATTAAAAATTCATATACATGTAAGAATTCACGCACAAAAAAAACTCTAAAATTATCATGTAAGTTTTTTTTTTTTTTTAAATGTTATTTTACGTGTAATGGCATATAGATGAATTAATTTGGTTCATATATGTAACCGGATCCTCTTACGGTGGCAACCACGGTCTGAACTCTGCAATATATCAAACTGCTTTCCATTGGCGACGCATCACCTTACGGAATCATGTTAAGTCGCTTCCACCCACTCTCCAGCTTACACAATAACGTATTGGTTTCAGATTTTAAAAATGAAATTAATTAAATGTGCATGACAGTTAGTGTCACGTGAATATCTCAACCAACACTTTTACGTTAATGCACATTGTCTATGCTATTTCCTTGACAAAAATCTGCCACAACAAAAAATATTCCCAGTCTTGTTGCAAAATTCCCGGTAACTTTCTGGTCGGGTGGCCAGCCCGAATTTCATGTGCCCATAAAAGATATTTACCAAACTTTTATCAGCACACAATATTGACGAGTAATACATGTCCATTATCTAGCACAAAGGAATACTAGCAAAGAAATATGCACATAATCTGAAATTCATTCAGCTGGTGCTACAAGTC
>JAGDQP010000510.1:67323-93704 GCA_022664845.1 Lepisma saccharinum | reverse complement strand
GGGGGGGGGGAATTCATTTTCAAATGATTTTGCAATTTGCACTATATGAGAACTTTCGAGAGCTGTATTGGAATTCTTCCTTGGCAATAATATAATCACAAAATTCCGAAAAATGAACAGAATAAACGTAACTACGGCTGATTTCAATTTACGAAGCCACTGTGGTGGGTAAATAAAATGTGAAAATATCAGCCACATAACGGCTTTACCAACGAAGTACCATTAAATTGCACACTCTAACGTTTGTTTCATTGACTTAATCACATTGTCGCATTCACTCAATCACATTATGTCTCGTTTGTACCACTTATTCAATTTATTCAAAGATAAAGTAAACTTGAATGTCTGCCAAGAGAGAAAAGCCTCTTTCAAAATGTAAGAATGAAAGAAATAAAACAGCAAGTTTGTAAAGATGTTCCAAATTTACTCATTCGTATCTTAGCTTAAGATCTTTGTTACTTCACTACATTAATAAATCTTCCTAAATAAATTATTAAGTCTTTTCTTTTTAATGCCTAGTGGAAACAGCACGTCAACTGTGAAAAATTAAAAATATTCTTACCTATCAAAAACAAATCTCAGGAGCTGCAGATTCAAAACCGGAGGCAGATGTTCCAATTCAATATTTCTCGTAGCATTTCGTTTTACATCACAAACACCGCAATGGTACTGGTTTGAGCCTTCTAATTTCTCTTCCTGCAAAAATTCTTTCAAGCAATCATCCAAGGATTTATTTCCTTTCATATTCAAAACGAGTTCGTAAAACGTAGAATTACAAGCAGATTCCGTAGAACACTCAGAACACCTGTAAACAAGAAAAGCACCAACTTGTGAAATTTCTTGGATTCTGAACATCTCTTATCACGTATTCATATATTATTTCACTGTGAAAGAGATGGAAAGAACACTTTCTTTTGCATAGATATAAATAATTCACAAATAGTTCTCTAACAGATTTCGCTAATAAAATCCTCTAGAACTGGAAAAATACATCATAGAACTTTCAAGAAAGAAGAACTCGAAAGTTAATAATAAAATAGTGTGAGAACTAACCCTATTCATAGTATCTATCTACCACATGTGATTCAGGAACATACAGTTACAATGGCAATTCTCCTAAAAAGGAAGTTTACACAGGATAGCCAAGTATCGAAGTAACAGCGATTAACTATGTCTAACAGCAAACCAATAACTCTAACGCAAAATATAGAGGATATCCTACAAGGGCAAGACAATGCCTCAGTTTACTACGTAATATGGGAGTGAGTACACACAGTAAATGAAAAAGTAGCTATGCATTAGTAATTAGATTTACTTGTAACATATTTTCGTATTCAGTTGCAAAGCTTCAACTCATCAAACATGTGGTGAGCTGCTTTCACATAAAATCTGAAGTACGCAAAGGCAAATCAGAACATACACAAAAGTAATTACAAAATAACTGTTGGACTGATGTATTGTATATAAACTCTGAAAATCCTATAACCAGCCACCACTAACCAAGCAAAATGCATATTAACACACAATAGCCTTATGTTACAAATTCAGTATCCAAATATAAATACAGAGGATGATCCACAAGTCTCAAGACGCCGTTTTAGTTCCAAAACTAAGGTAGTAATCAATAGTAGATCATATCGTGATGTTACCTGGAAGGAGACTAACCCTTTTGCGTTATAACATCAACATGATCGCCACCTAGAAATACGTCATACTCATTTCTGATCTATTGTCGCACACCAAATGGGACAAGATCAGTTTCACAACTTTAATCATTTTTAACATATGACCATCATGATATGACACATCTACGCCTTGAGGACAAATTTACATAAATTAACGTACCCCTAACTTTAACGGTAAAGAAAGTCGTCAAAAATTCTTAAATTATTATCGACGATTAGCAGCTATGCATTTCAAAGCTATCCGCTTCTTTAGGCCACGAATAAATGTAAAATCTGAGTTTATGTTTTTTTTTGTTTTTATGCTTATATATTAACTAACTCGCTTAGTTAATAGCTTACGGAACTCGCAAGTTCATCCCGTAGTAACAAACGCTCGTCACTGGATTCTATCCTGGGCAAGATCAAGCCAGTTTCCATCACGAACACTTACCTCTCGAAGATGAATTCCAATATTGTCCTCCCAACGTCGTCTCAGTGTTCCCAACGGTCTCTTTCCATCCGGCTTTCCAACCAAGATAGAATATAATCTTCGTTTTTTTCCCCATCCGAGCTACATGGCCTGCCCACCTTAGTCCTCGCGATTTCATTATCGTCACAACATCGAGGTGAGTAGTACGGTCCGTGGAGTTCTTCATCAGACAGTCCCCTCCAGTCAACTCGTCCCGTTTCGGTCGGTATATCTTTCTAAAAACCTTATTTATATTCATCTGCTAGGGTCGTACTCCAACTTTCGCAACCGCAAAATATTACAGGCAGAGTAACAGTTCTGTATATTTTCAATTTCAACTTCCTTGATAGTATTCGCGAGTTGAGGAGTTTCTAGACTGAACAGAAACATGAGTTTCCCGATGCTTTTCATTTCTTCCGTGACCTCGTTTTTGCTTGGTACATATGATTCTAAGTATTTAAATATATTTACTTCCTCTATGTTCTCATTCTTAATTGTTATGTATCTATTTCCTTCATTCCCTGTGTTTCTATAATGAATAAAAAGTGTTATTTATTTATTTACTTAAGAACTTTCACTTCTAATTCATTACATACAAGCATAAAAAAATCATCAGAAACACAAATTTTACATTTATTCGCGGCCTGAAGTAGAAGCGGATAGCTTCGAAATGCATACCCGATAATTGTCGAAAATAATCTACAATTTTTTTAGGATTTTCCACACAGTTAAGGTAAGCGTTATATTAATACTACATTCATCCGTTTACAAGCTATTAACAGGGTCATTCAATCGTAAAGTATGGGCATTTACATAGAAATTCCTTACATTTTTTAAAAAAATATCCGTACTTGGTAGAATGAAAAATTATGGCTGTGATATGTGTAACTGGAAAGTTAATGTAGAAATGTGAATCTTGACAAAAAGGAAAATTTCAAATATTATACGTGTATTCTGAGATATCAGTATAGACTAAGGTGAACATTCGTTCCAAATTTTCGGAGACAGTCCCCGAAATACCACTTTCGTCCCTGGCTGTTATTGTCCCCGATTTCCAGAAAACGTAAAAAAAAAAGAATAATGCCTTAACCCGCAAGAAATATTTTGCCAGCAAAACTAAGTTCAGCGAAGAAAAACACATAACGTGAAAAATACCGGCCGCCAAATCTCAAAGACAAAAACATCCCCCATAATAATCTGAACCTGCTTATTGAATTATTACTGTGTCCAGGTTAGCAATGCCCTTATGGAGAGATTATTTTCTCCCATAAACAACATATTGTTGGAGGAAAAGTCACAAATCAAAATTAAATCAATTTAGGTACAGTCAGCTATGAAGCAAAAGATTGTCGCATGTCTTTAGAGAATATTTCCCAAAGAGAAATTACGCGCGAAAGAGAGAAGTTTCCTGACGTTCAAAAACATACGGGAACTAAATGGGTGCCTTGTGACTCTTGAATCACTTTGAAACAATGAAATAATCAGTCAATATCCTTTTAACTTTCTAAGTTCTCGTCAAAGAAACTACGGTTACAATGGTCTTTCAAGTTAAACAGGATACCATAAATTACCTGAATATAAGACTATTCAGAAAGTGCAGTAGTTACTGTTTGGATGTCTCTTCTGAAAGAATTGGACCAAACTTAGATCCAGACTGCAACATTTCAAAGAAACGATTCACTCATACACATTAATTACGTTTCCGAAGTGTTAATTCTAATGTAACGCATCCAAACACTAACTATTCCGATGTTATTGCTAAACTTCTGACCTGCTTTCATGTTGTGGTCAAAAAATGAAACTACAGTACTTAAAACAATAAGCAATGTCGAAACTCATATGTTTCATGCGAAAAACAAGTTTTTATGTAGAGAATGAACATCTTATAATAATGGCTTTAACTCTGAAGCGTGTATGTTTGTAATTAATCAACTTTTAGTTTTAAACGTTCTTTCAAACATTAGCACACAACTTCATGTGATTTTTTTTAGTTAGATTAAACTCTACTTTCTCACATATAGCGCAATTGCTTATGATTTGAATAATTGACACTTGGCAGATGATTGATTATTGATTTATCTTGCTTTTATATAGTTTTTGTTCCAGTTTTGAATAATGTGAGTGTAACAACTATAAAGTGTGTAAATCTGTAATAATACAAATTTTATTTAAAACTTTATTATATGCTCTTACCTTGTTATATACGAATATGTTCCCCGAAACTGTTCGTGAACCATATTTTTCACATGATGCAAACTCTGATTAGCCAAACGTGTTTCTAACATTGATATAAACAGTTTCGAAAATTCCTGAGCATCCTGTTGGATCATAGCATCAATTCCCAATGACCCAACGTACGGTGAAGGATCAATGTACCTAAAATTTACAAAATAAAATATTGGAAAAACTCATCTCTGTCATTTTAAAGCCTTACACTTTAAAAAAAAAAAAAAAATGTGATAATATTCTACAAAAAAAAAAACTTTACAAACCAATTTATTCTCCTCGATAGAATTCAAGTTTTTTTTTAAATATTATCAACAGCTTTAAATGAGTTAATAGGTTAAAGCAAACATTTTCTTCATACATATTGTACTTACGTGTCTAGGAAGGTTGGGTCATGGTGAATAATGTATAACGTTCTTTCCTATATCTGTCGCTGCCTATCGCTGCTTCTTCAGTGAATGTTTAACACTCAACACTTTTGTTTTCTCTTTTCTTTACAAACTTCTTTTCCATTATACGAAAGTTTCGAGTGTTAAACATTCCCTGAAGCAGTAGCGATAGGGTGCGACACATGTAGGGCACCACGTTATACATTATTCACACAAAGGGACTCCACCTTCGTAGGCACGTAAGTACAAAATTTATGATAAGCAGCACCCAGTGTACGGTTTCATTATTTAATTCTTCATACACTTTGTTAATAAAATAAACTTAATAGGGGAAATGGATCTCTAACAATAGTCAAATAAACGCGTAAGAGGATCAATTTATTATTGGTGTAATCTTATTCAATATAATAGTTAATCACAACATGGGAGTTTATATTCACAATTACAAGCGATTAAAGGTGGAGCTGCTCTGCTTCATAGCAGATTCAAATGTTATAGGCTCCAAAGTAGGCTATTAAGTGATAATAGCTAGTTCCATGTGGATTTTTAATTTTGCTCGTCGCCTTGTAATCAAGGCGTTTTGGATTCAGTTCTCGGTACGCAATGGTTCAGAATGCACTTAATCTGATCGCCTTGCCCCGGAAGCTTCAGGTTATAAACTTGTCTCCGGGCGGAGCACCAATTCCGTTAGCTCTACCCTGAAACCAAGAGACTCAACCATAAATTCCTTTCACACGAAGGCCAGCTAAAATGTCTGTGCTCAGAAAAATAAAGAAACAGAAGAAAACGATGACAGACAGAATTAGTATTTAAAATTCTGATTATTATTTTTTTATGTCTTTCTTCAAATTTAAAATAGTAATTAATGCATATAACGATTATTTTGAAGCTACACCATAGAATAATTATATTTACTCATTTTTACCCAACGAGTTAAACACTAAATATTTCTCAAGCCAGGTTATTCCAGAATCTTAAAAATATCCAATTTTCATAATGTACATTATTTAATTTTCTTATTCGTTTTTCTCATAGACAAGTGGGGTACGCTGTATATTTGCACTAAAATAAAATTAAATAAAACCATTTCTTACCTCCTATTTCCGAATTGTAACAAGGCAAATAAAAGCTGTAAGTGTGCAATACTTGTGGCAGGCACATATTCTGCTGCTTGTAAAGTTGGATTACTACACTCTTCAGGATCTTCTTCTGGATTCCAGGAATAAACCGCTTTCCTACAAAGCAAACAACGAGATCATATTTCGAAAGACGGGAACACGAATAAGCACAGAAAAATAATACAAAAATAGAATACGTAAAGAAAGAACAAAACGCATACATGAAAGAAAGCCTTATTTGAGCATTTCTGTTAAAGAAATCTCTCTCGATGTGAACACTGCTATCACAAAAAAAAAAGCAAAATAAAAACCCACCTTCTCACAACGTATTTCCCGAGTATTGTTTGCTCAATATATTCTAGTTTATTCAGAATATACTAGTATCCCTCCCACTATATTCACTTCAAACAACAGAATGTCACTGAGTACTGGCCATAACAGAGACCTGTTTCCATAATATAAACAATATTTTACACTTCCAAATCACGAATTTCTCAAATGAAACTGGAATCATACAAGCTGAAATTTAAACATACGGATCCTAAACACCCTTTGATTTTCGAACAAGTCTCTAATACGATGATCAAATCCTGAGCGCGTTGAACAGAACCTCCTAAATATATCTTGGAAACGTTATTCAAATGTACATAAATAATTGTAGCACTGTCGAGTTGCCTTTGAAACAGTCTTAATTCTACCTACATCTGAAATTCGAGCCTAAAATATCTCAACCTGTGCTGCGCAGCCAGTTTTATATGTAATTCTAATTTAATTACATTAAAAATATCCTAACAATGTACAATGAAATTTCAGAAGTGAGTAGAAGTCTGTTAAGTGATGACTCGCTTTAATACTGATGGTATTCAAAACATGCCCTACCAATTTCTTGTTAAAAATGGCATAGTATGCCTCAAATGACAGTAAAATCTATACAGGGTGTTTTTTTTTTCTCACACAATTTAGTGTTCCCTAGAATTGAAGAGTGAAAATCCCAAATGTGAAATTTTACAGACGAAGCAGAAAACTGAATAGATTTAGCTCCCCATAACATATAATTTCCAACATAATGTGATTGTTTTCACCTCCTCTTTATTGATTTGGCACTTGGAACAAGGATGGGGACATGCGGGTGGGCATATCAAACATGCATGTGGGCCTTTTTTAAATGGCACTTAGAACGTTTGGCATTTCCACTCTTCAGTTGTTTCAGACATATTACTGGTTCTTAGATTTAAAAAGGTTGAGAAACGCTGTCCTGAAAAATAATCAATAGTACTCAGCAACAGACATGTCAGGTCGTCCCTAATGCGTGACCATCCTTCTCCTACCATCCACATTTTCATTAATTCGTATTGTGCCTTGCATTGAAATTATAAATTTAAGGATTTATGCAGGTTTGAAGCACGCTTTCCACCCATCGCAACGCTGGTCATGATTTGAACAGCCCAAGAAGGTGAATCTTGCATGTACGAACAATATACGTTGCTTATTATATTTCTTGTCAAGTAGATAGTCTACTCCAGAAGCCAAGGAATACAACTGACATTGACGAAGAAAAAAAAAAAAAAATAGCGCGACGTAATCTTTTGGATATAACCCGAAATATATGAGCCACAAAATATCATATTTTGTACATGGATACACAAAGATCCAAAGTTTCTTTTTCTAAACTTGCACTTGCTTTTTCAATGATATAATGAAGTGTAAAACATTGTATGTGTATACAGGAATCTACAAAATAAGTTGCTTTCATGTCGTGCGAATGTGTAACATACCTGAAAGCTAAATTATGATACCAAAGTTGAAGCAAACTGTTAATGTAACACGTAGCTCCAAGATTCTTCAAACCAACAAATCCATTCTCCTGCCGTCTTTCTAAGTTCGGGTCTTCCATATTATGCCAATTTTCATCAGGGACGTCACCAAGCCAATTCTTTTCTCCTAGCCCCGAAAGACAATGAGGATTTCCTTTACAATTTCGTCTGAAATACAAAGTTTGAGCTTCTATTATCTGTGCTATTCTACTACATAAAACAAGAAAAACACACGCATAGAAATAATCAAGCCTACTTTCCTTCAAATTGTTAACAGATCAACTGCTTCAGAATTGCTAATTTAAAACTTCGCTTGTACTTACAAGGAGGAGTGCCAAAGTGCTACTCGGAGTCAAGGTGCAGAGTAGGATAACGCCTCAGACCACACGACTACATCGGTTGAAAAGGGACTTTTGTCGTACTCCTCGAGATCTTCCCCACGGTAACCAACGTGGCCACCTCGATGGCCCTTTTGGTCAATCTCAAAAGAGTACATCTTGTGCATGCCTGGCCGCCGCCCTTTAATATTTCACACAGTTAATACACTTGACCAGAAGTATAAAGTTAGCCTATTCTGGACCTAAAAAAATTGTACACCTTGACGTCCCTCTGACTTTGAAAATTAGTAAGGTCAAATTCTTTGGTTTGTAAATTTTGCAGCGGCAAGATGAAAGAGTGACCAGATATTTCGATCTCTTGTTATTCATACTGTATCACGTATGTTGTTTCTATATAGTGCTCGACGTGGTAGCAAACAACTGACCCACCGAGTTCACTTCGCAGTCGCTATTATCAGAGTGCTATCAGTTCCTCCACCTCAGTGTCGTACAAGGTGTGGCTTCTCCCACATTTTCAACTGCGTTTTACAAGTTGAATTATATAAATTTTGAAATTCAAAATTTTTATCATAGATAATTCAGTGAATAATGCTGTGATTTTAATTATGTTGTCTCTGAAATTCCTGTTAAGTTTGCAGCTTTATCGAAATTTCGAACCACTGATCTCTATCAAGTGCCCTGGTCCCTCCCATTAATTAACTAGCATGCACTCGTCGATCGAGGCAATCATGTGGTCTGAGGCGTTAAGTCAGTGTCTCCAAGCCACCTGGGAATCCCGCCTGGTGAATGGATGTTTGTGGATTTTAATAAGCATTCCACTCATTTAATCGTGACAGGCCGAAATCAAAGTTAATACAATGACACAAACAATATAATGTTCACCAAAGTTTTCACAAGAATGCACTTGAAAGCATCGAAGTTTCTGGTTCAGGGACGTGCCAAGAAAGGGAATTAGGGGTCGTCGTCCCCACTCCGAAAAGTATAGGATACTTAAAAAAATAGTACCATTTTTGGCAAATTATGCTTGCAATCGGGTCAGTAGAAATTAATTTACATCAAGTCAGTCACTGCAAGGAATCTAAAAAACAAGGTAGGTGTCACTAAGATATGCGCAGTAGCAAGTGACGTCATTAGCCGACAAGACTCAGAGCGCGCGATAATTAAAATACGGAGTGCCGGTTTGCAAATTAAATGGGAGTTGTGTTATATATCAGAGTGTGGTTTTGTTTCATCCTTACGTATGTGTGTGTGTGTGTGTGTTAGCTTTAGTGTATTTTTGTTTCTGAAATTACTTTTACAACATGCCATCCGCGTGTGCTCTTGCTACTTGTAAAAACAAAGGTAAGGTGAATGATAAAATAATAGCCTACCACAGGTTTCCGTATGAAAAGAAAAAAAAAACTGTTCGTAGCACGTGGGTGTATTTGTGTAGGAGGGCTGACACTTTCAATTCAGACAAGTTATATATTTTCTCTCAACATTTTGATGAATCAGATTACGTTCGGCATTTGAAAACTGAACTGCTCGGTTCACCCAGGAAAAAGTTACAATTAAAAGATTCTGCAGAACCTGATTTGTTATTGTTTACGGATACATCGAATGTTATTTGTACGGACGATCGAAACAAAGTACGTAGCGCAAGGTATGAAGAGAGAAATCGGAAGAAACTTGTGTGAGATATCTTAAAACCTCGAACTTTAGCTATAAATGCAACTGCATAATTCTGCTGCTACAAGCAATAATCTAATTGTAAGTGACGATCAATTTGAGGGATTGATGTCGGAGAACTGACTACTAAAAACGAAATTTTCAGATGCAGAGGAAAAAGTTCGATCTTTAGTAAACAAAATGGGGCCGCGGTGACTCAATTGGTAGTGCGCTCACCTCACAAGATAGGCTATCGGTGGCTCAATTGGTAGTGCGCTCACCTCACAAGATAGGCTATCTTACCTCAAAAAAGAATTAACAAAATTTAATAAGGTTAGTGAAAAATTTTACAAAATGTTTTCAAAAAGCCCACGTGAAATGCTTCTTAATGGCGCATGTATGACCTGGGAAAATGATGACATTGCTAAAGCTGTTACAGTACGTGTACTATCGAAAACGTGCTTTATCTCAAAAGAGTTTTGTGTTATCCTCTCCCTAGATTAGTACCCGCACTTTACACTGACGCGTTAGTGCGATAACATGTCCACCGGGTTTATTAAATCTCAGTTTGAAAATAATGTCACACCAGGCACAAAATCTAACCGAAATGGATAAAAATGTTATTCTTTGTTACGATGAAATGGAAGTTAATAGTGATATGAGTTACGATCCTGCTTCTGATTGTCTATGGTCCTTGTAATTATGTTGAAGTAATTCTAGTCCGCAGTATAGTGAAAAACTGGAAACAACTTATCTTTTATCAATTCGATAGTTCTATTACGCCGTCGCTAAGATTAAGAAAACTGTTGCATAAGGTAAGTCAAAGCTTCTTTAATACATTTTGTGGAATCATTTTGCCAACCCTTCTGTGTGTTAAACGCATGGTTGTAGCTAGTGTTCGTATGCACCCTCTTGCTCTCTTGACTGCAGCCTGACGTCATACCAGCGAGGCTGCAGACGACAAACATGAGCGTGGACCCCAACCTACCTTGTTTTTAGCGTCCTTGAGTCACTGTATCGGCTCTAAAAATTTAAGGATATGATATTCCCTATAGTCCTTATTCCGGATACTCTTGATTTTCCTCCGACATAATTTCAACTGCAAACATGTTTGTTTGTTTGTTTTTTTTTGTTGTTGTTGTTGTTTTTTTTTTTTTTTTTTTATCAACTGTGTATCTATGATAAGTATCTTATGTACACTTTGTGGCATATAATTCAATTTATATTTTTTTCACCTATAATTCCGAGTAAAGGGTAAAAATCTTTAACTAGTTTTTACGGTTTTATTTAGTATATCTCTTTCACAGTTGACAAGCTTTCCTAACTTGAATAGATCGTTAAAAAATCATTAATTATGGCAGTTCAAAGACTATGAATAAGAGTTTCAAATATCTATTTAAAAGTTGTTCGGTTGGAAATGTTTCCTACAGAATAACTATATAATATGAATTAATTGCAGCCTAATAATGAAATAAGTAGTATATAGATTTTAAGATGGTCTTTATCGAGCAAACACAACAAAAAAAGCAGTACGTTTCGCAAAAGCGTTTTCAACTGGTAGGAAAGAAAATGGACAGAGCAGACAGGTGCGGCACTGGTGTTAAGGAAACGCCATATTGTAAACAGATGTAGGGTGACAGTGTGGAAATGTTATGGAGGCGGGAAAATGACTAGATGGGACGGAAAAAACACCAAATGGAGAAGAAAGTGCGAAGGTTACTAGAAGCAGGTAAGCGGCTTCCTAAAGGAATAAGAGGGTACACAATCAGAGGGTAGGAAGAAATAATAATAATAATAAAGATGAAGGGTAGAACAAAGAAACAATATAGAAAAATAGAATAAAAATGAAACTAGAGACGAAACAAAGAAGAGTAAGGAAGAAGACACTGCGTTGCAGGAAGTTACAGGCAGTTGAGACCGGGTTCATGATTGGCGGAAAGGATAGTGATGTACGTCTGCTCCCATCTCTTTCTAACTGTGGCAGGTGGGTCAGGGTTCAGGACTTTAAGCATTCTGACTCGAAAGATTTCGTCAAAGGTGCAGCCATGATAGGAAGTGTGTTCAGGTATGGGGAGGTGCGGAAGTTGGTATTTGGAGGAGTAGCGATGGTTGTTGATGCGGTATGTTAGAGGAGTTTGGGTTTCGCCAACGTAGAAGGCGGAACATAGGATACAGAGTAGGAGATAAACGAGGTTGGAAGATATGCAACTGCCGAAGTGTCGGAAAGAGTACGTCTTGTGAGTGATAGAATGTACGAAGGAAAGACTAGGATAAAAAAAAATAGGACAGGTTTTGAAGCGGGGTCTATTGCACTTTCCAGGTTTGGGGGGAAAGGGGCGGGATTGGTCCAGTTCTGGTGAGAATCGTGTTGAGGTTCGGAGGTCTGCGGTAGACAATTTTGGGACACGACGGGAAAACTCTTTCAGTTTCAAGTGACGCAGTGAGTATGGGTGTGCCATTGTGAGGAGCTTTTGGAGGGCCTGAAAGCTGAGGTGGTACTGGGTAAGAAGATTGGGAGCGGAGGGAGCTACGCGGGGAGGTTGGTTGGAGTTAGGGTGATTACGGGCACGGCCCAGTTCTTTACGGATGAGGTGTTTGGGATATCCACGGTTAGTGAGAGCTGAGGAGAGGGTACTGAGATACTTACGAAGCAGGTCATCGGAGGAGCAGATGCGGGAACACCGGACAGCAAGAGCCTATGGAAGAGAGCGTTTCGAATGGAATGGATGGGTGCTGTTGAAATGGAGATACTGTATACTGTTGGTAGGCTTGATGTGAACGCCTGTCTCAAGTCGATTGTTCTTGAGACATATCAAGGAAAGTTATTTGTTCCCTCCAGAAGGACCAGGTGAACTTGATGGGGAAGGTGCAGTTGAGGGTTTAGAAATGTTTCCGTGGATCCAGATCAAGAAAATATCGTTAATATAGCGAAGCCAGGTGAAAGGTTTGAGAGGTATGGAGTTGAGGTATTGGGTCTCCAGATATCCCATGAAAAGGTTGGCGTAAGAAGGGGCCATGCGAGTGCCCATAGCTGTGCCTTTGATTTGCAGGAAATTGTGGTTCTCAAAGGTGAAGTTGTTCATGGTGAGGATAAACTGGGCTAGCTGAAGCAGAAATGGTGTACTGGGTTTACGACGACTGGGGCGTGTGTCGAGGAAGTGTTCAAGGGTAGCGAGGCCATGGGTGTGGGGAATGTTGGTGTACAGTGACGTCACGTTGACTGTAACTAAGATGGTATCAGGTGGGAGAGGATCAGAGATACATGGTGTCTACTGATTTTGTGACTTGAAATTCCCTGAGTTTTCCAGGTTTTCCATGATTTTTTTTTTTCAAATTCCCTGAGTTCTTAGTACAAAGTATAGTGGAACATGTAAATAATACGCAGTGGCACTTTTTTAAATCCTACCACTTCCCAGTTAAAGCATCTTTTACATTACTGGTATTTCACAAGTGAAAAAATCCGGTCAGTGGTGGGAATAGAATCCATGACTTCCGCCTTGCCGCGGCAGTGCTCTTACCAACCGTTTTATGTCCACCTCATAAATTTTCCTGAATTTTCCTCATAAATTATGATTTCCCTGAGTTTTCCAGGGTGGTAGACACCCTGGAATAGTGACGCAAGTAAACGAAAGCTTGAACTTTAAATGAACGTGCAAATATACTACAAATATCGACTGGATTTGTAGCAGATATGACTTTTTTTTTTACATTTTGCTTGCTTGCCTACCTGCCTCTCTCTCTCTCTCTTTTCAAATTTGTGACTAATTAGTACAATAATTTTCGAAACTTCAGATCTCAGGAAATGGAATGAATGTAGCATAGATTGGGGCGTAGCATTCGGGAGGTCTTGGGGAAAAACCTCAGTCACACCAGGCAAAAGCTGGGATGCAATGCCATGAACTTTTTGGGTCACAACCTCCGACAACTTGCTTGTATAGAAGGACTAAGTCATGATATCAAAGAGTTCACTTCCAATGACCGTCAGAAATTTGTCCAAATACAGAGATAACCACACTTGATTGTATACTCGAAGCGACCTTATCTTGACAGCCGAGTTACGCTGCTTCAATTCGGACCCCTCCGCTTGAATTAGATCAGTGTTTCCCAACCTTTTGCAGGCTGCGGACCCCTTGATTTATTACTAGTTTCTTTGCGGACCCCTGCTCCTCCAACCAAAGAAAATATTACACATAAAGTATCAGTAGATCTATAGTTTTAAAAAAGACGTACAATATCAATACATGAAAGTACAATTGAGTACATTTTACCAGCAATACTGCAATTCGCGAATTAATGGCAAAAATAATAAAAAGTATTGAGTTTGTTTGCCTACTATTCTTCAATGTGATGGCTGACATTGTTTTGCGTCCGTCAACTTTTTTATATATTGCTTCAAAGCAGATACTTTCAGCGCAGATCTGTTTCGATATCAAGTCTCTTTTAGTACTTATTTTTCATACAAACAAGTACAGATAATGTTGACTCGCACAAGTAGTCGCGAAAGAGATCCGATGTGACAATCTCTTTCTCGAAATATCACTATACAAAGACCGCAGATAAAACCAAAAGTCTACCATTACTAACAAACGCAAACTGGGAAACAACTTCAAGGAGGAATAGCAGGACAACTCAATAAGCTGGTCTTCATTTAGTGACAGCTAATTTTCATTGTTTAGAAAAGGGGATTTTCGTTCAATTGTTTTTCTCGTAGGAGACCGGAAGGTAAGCTCTCAGCTGGGAACCCAAATAAAGCAAAGGCTCCTTCATGCTCCCAGATTTCTATTTGGAAGTTTTGTTTCACTTGCCGACAGAAATTCGTTGAGCGTTGGAATGGAATCGTATTCCTTACTGTCGATTCGGGGGCCCAAATTGTAGCTTTTTTTTTTTTTTTTTCACTAGAAATACAATTTGCGACACTGGAGCCTTGAATTTAATGTATTCGTTAGAAAATATCTGACGAATAAGGAATTGTCGAAAACCAAGAAAAATCACTTTGTGCTTTAGTTTTGGTTGCAATTTCGAATCAACCCGAAAAGTCTCTCCTTATCAAGCTCAAATATGTGAGTCAGGACTCTTCCACGAGATAGCCAGCATACCTGAAAACGTAATGTTCATGATCTTTTCTCGTTTTGTTGCACAATGAGGTGAAAATTTTGGAGTGAAATGGAAGGTTCTGGCAATAATTAAGGGGACTCCAGGTGGTGGTGAGGTTAAAGGTCTTCATGTTTCTGTCGTCAAGTCCACTTGCCTTCCTTTTTACTTCTCTCCAGCTTCAACAAAAGAGTCGCCACTCCACGACAAAACCGATAAAAATATCGAAAAACAGTTACCAGAAATTCAGACTATTTCCTTGATTTCATTTGTGGTGCATGGCCTACACAGGGTTTATAAACCAAGAAATCTTTGGGGAAAGACAGTATCTAAAATGAAGAAGGCCACATCCAGGAGCTGTTAGTGGCTATATTAGCTGTTCTATTTCTTTTTAGTTCAAGTTTCTAGTGAAAATTCAACTTGAGGATAAATGATCATATGAAACGTAGAAGAAAAAAAGGGGAATATGCACTTTTTTTTAGTGAATTTGTACTCGTAACAAGTACTACACAATGGATGAAGTGAATAAAAAGAACCAAATACTCGAAAATGTTTACTCGCGAGTAAAGTATTTTCTCGCCTAT
This sequence comes from Lepisma saccharinum, assembly GCA_022664845.1. Lineage (NCBI taxonomy): Eukaryota > Metazoa > Arthropoda > Insecta > Zygentoma > Lepismatidae > Lepisma > Lepisma saccharinum. Next base: position 78,364 of record JAGDQP010000510.1, on the reverse strand, counting down.
CAGGTGAATAAAAGTTTGCTTCTACTCAAAAGTATTTTCTTGTATCAATTAAGTATTTTCTTGTATCAATTACTTATAACCTATTTTTATTCACCCTTATTTAAGTAATTGCTTCAAAGTTCTGAGCATTTACTTACCACAGAAGCATTTACTTTCAAATCGCAAGTATTTACTCCTGATCGAAAGTATACTCTCTTTTTCTTCACTTTGTCCCAAGTATTTACTTAAAAATAGACATTTACTCGTTTTTATTCACTTCACCCAATGAGTTTCGATCCAAAAGTTCAAAAAACACCAAGTTCTAGCGGTTTTAAGAATATGAAATACATTGGAAGCAAATGGGATAGTTGCCCTTTAAAATGCGTTCGTGCATATCCCCCTTCTTTTCCTGTACGCTCCATATCAGTCGCTTCTAAATGTTATTGTTCGTTCATTTTATTTATTGTATTGGTTTTGGTTTGTTTAGTTTGGTTTTAACTTGATTTTCGTAGTAAATACTATCGTGTTTTAAAATTATTTATAAAAGGAAATTGTATCGTTACATGAAAAAGTATTGCGGACCCCTTACATGCTTGTCACGGACCCCTGGGGGTCCGCAGACCCCAGGTTGGGAAACACTGCATTAGATAGTTAATCACGTTACAAACAGAAAACATAACTTCGAAGATCTTTTCAAATAGATAACTGAGTGCAAGTATTTAAAAACGTCAACACAGTAACAATATTTAAGATAGATGCGTCAATACAATAGATTTAATAGTAACGGTTATCGGAGTGACGTCATGGATACGGAACTGGAAAGAGAAGGAAAGAAACGAATGAATAGCAGGGAACTTGAGATGCGAGTCTCTTGCAAGTGTTGCCAGCGTTGCAACTTGCAAGATCTGAGATTTTGGAAAGTCTCATGTTAAAAACAAGAGAGCAGTAAAATAATTTGAATAAAATAGTTACAACAGCTGATTATTGCATTCCAAAAATGTCGAGTCATGAGTAACATGTCAAAAACAGATCAAAGTCAAAAAGAGAAGGATTTGAAATCAGGGGTGTGCTCGAAATAGTTTAACAAAGGGCTCCCAAGTCCTTTCAGAAGACATTGAACGCACGAAAAAAAAACACCAAATACACACGCGCACACATTATGACGCATAAGAATACAACAGAATGAAGGTATTATTCCTGGTAATGTTATTGCATAGCGATTGAATAGTGACGTATCGTCCTTATAGTCAATAATGGGAACAACGTGAAAAATATAATGTCTGCTATAGGACGTGTTTAAATTAGAATATTACGTTCATTTTAATTTTTCCTCGCCAGCATTTTAACAAAGGGCTCGGAACAAATATAAGTAGTTAACAAAGGGCTCGCGCGAGTCCCCTCCATCACACCCCTGTTCGAAATGACAAACTGCAGAAGCCACTGGAGCAACTTAAAAAGTGTCAAGAGCATTCCCATTCCCCAAATCAGGACGTAAGAATCACTAAAATTCAGTTTTTTTCCCAGATGAGAATCTGATTTCTTGAAACAGTAGGAAATTAATTATAGTTGAAAAAATGGGAAATTAATTATATGAACGAAACATACTCTCAGGGTAAAAAAACAAACGTGATAATTTATAATATTCCTGTTAATTTTTCATCAATAATCAAAATTTACTACTACGTGTACCGGCTTGTTATGGCATTGCCGCACAGATTATTGGAAAAAGAGAAATTTAAAGAAATTATAAAAAAAAAAAAGGAATAAAACGGAGCTCTCACGTAACTTCTGTAAAATTTCTGGAGACACCAACACTGATTGTAGTCTGCGCGCGTGTATTTGTGTGGTGAATATATGGCAAGCCTTCAGCGCGAAATTGAAAATATGAATGAATCGGTATTATTACCTTCTCGGTATTATACCAAACATGAAAAAGAGAAACCTCTTTAAAAACAAAGCAAATCCCAATCAACGTACTGTAGGCCTATATGCTCGGTTGAGGCAAATGTGTATGTGAGAGTGTCTGGGGGAAGGGGGAGGGTTAAGAAGCGATTCTGCCAGGAGTTTCAGTTTGGAGCTGTGTAAGTAGAATTTCACGGGATTTCTACCGATTGTTAAATTAAAAGTTGAGTATGTATGCACGCGACTCTGGAGGATATATCTAACATTGGGTAGTCTAGCAACATTTTTGGTGATGGGTATTGGTGTGCTTTTGTTTGATTCACCGTTTATAGGTAGACGCAGCAATTTTCACAAGTTGCATTGCATTTGTAAAGGATAAAGGTAACTTCGTTTGCTTTATATAATTTCGGCATTGCAATGTTTGTATTGCATTTCAAAGATTGCTTGATCCTATTACTTCAATCAATTGTTTTTTGCGAGCAAAAACAGTGTCCGTGTTCTCGGTTTTAATTTCAGGATTGTAGATGATCACGTACAAATTCTAAATATATTTATTCGTATGATGGTGACTTCAACATTAACGTTAAAATGTCAATCAAAGATGTGATTGGGCGAGCAACAGAAAATGAACGGGAAATCCCCGCACCGCGCCTGCCAGCTGAGCCAATCTAGCACTCCTTGGTCAAAACAGTCATGCAGTCGACGCACACCACAAGCACATACACAATTCGTGACTTGTGAGAAGGGGTTCGCAAGCCAACGTGTAGTACTCCGCTTGTGATTCGGCTATTAAGTTACGGTTGCGCTCAGTATAGGTGTATTCAAACAATAACCCTTGAATGCTTTAGAGCAGGCAACAGCTGGTCCGCGGGACGTATGTTATTTTGTGCGGTCTGCGAAGAGATAAAAGCTATGTTAAATTATGTGTGTTATGACTTTTAGCTATTGGTTTCGACGCAGATTAATTGATATATACTACTTGTATTCATTATTTCTGATGATGACCCGTGACGCGACCACTCATACATTGCCCCTTGTATAAAAAGTAGCTTGCCACTTCTAGTTTAGACCACGCATATTTTTCCGAACACTGTCTACATACAGATGATACAGACTTAGCTAATATTAATAACGTCTCTGCTTTTCGGCATTTAATATACTGACGCTATAACAATTATGTTTGGGTCTATAATTTGTTACTGGGTGCGGCCAACTTGACGGACCTTTACAAAACTGTCCCTCAATGACAAAGGGAAGAAAAATATCCATAAAAAGAAGTGTTCTTACATTCAGAAATATACTGGGCAGTTTTCATTTAGGTCTATTGGAAATAAAGCGATTATATTCGTCTAGAAAAAAATTCTAATTATATCTGTCTAATTAAAATTTAAATAGTTCTAAGCCCATAATATTCTCTCAAAGTATATATATATATGAACTTTAGGCACTTAAGGCTCAGGTCGGGATAGGGTAGGGGAAAGGATTCGGGAAGATGTCGGCCAGGGCCTATGATGAAGGTGGCACCCCTGCATTTGTCTGGTGTACCGGATGGAAAACAATGGGAAACCACAGTCAGGATGGTCGGCCGCTGTGATCGAACCCACGACCTCCCAAATGCTACGCCAATCACTGAGCTACGGCGGTCTGGTTACAAATTTCATATTTATATATAAAGTTCTCAAAGCCCATAGGAGATACATTTCTTTAAATCATAGAAAATGTGGTATTTTGTTTGCTAGGACAATTACAACAAAAAACATTTCTCAAAGCATTTAAAATAACACCTATGTCAAAATTGTTCCACACTCAGGGTAATTAGGTCATTACTTTGACAATGAGTTTTTGAAAACTGGAACCAGATAAAATTTGTTCAAAGGCAAAAAGTTACCATCATACATTCCAGAAAATGTTAAAAAGAGTACCGTCGTTGTAGATGCAACACCGCGTCAGTAACATTTTACCGATTTTACAGAAGCAAAATTTAATTTGCAGCTCCTGTATAGCATACTCATATACGCGGTATTACTTTGAGGGAATAACAGAGCCACCTGTTACGATATAGGTGTACTACTTCATCAGAGTATGCGCCATCCTGTAATAAGTAGAATGATATGAAAACTAAAAATCGCCAAAATTGGAGATACGCGGTGTTGCACCTAAAACGACGATATTTAAAAAAGAGAAAAAAGCCTTTTCGAACAGAGGAAGAAAATATGTAGAGGTTCATGTACAATGGTGAAGTATGTATGGAGGAAGATGAAAGGTTAAATTTTGAATAGGGTATGCACCTCTAAGCATACTTTCTCAGACGACAGAAAAAAATAAAATATAAATGTGGGGAAAATATTTTTTAAAAATAAGTTATTTTTGGAACCTAAATTTTTATTTTTTTATTTATGGTCTTTAGGCATTTCTGGCCGGGATAGTAGAGGGGAAAGGATTCAGGAAAGTGTCGGTCAGGACCTATGTTGAAAGTGCCATACCGGCATTTACCTAGTGTGACAGGAAAATCCCTGGAAAAACCTGTCAGGAAAAAATTTCAATTGAATTGAATGTATTTTTGGGATGGGCACGGTACAGGATTGAAAAGATACCGGTCAGGAACATACTTAATGTACTATCCCGGCATTCTTGACAACTATACATTTTTTTTTCGCTTTGTGCTGTGAGGGACAAACAAATAATAATAATCAGAAGTCTGGGGTTTGTTTCGTAATAAGAGGTGGAGGGCTCGGATCGAACTCTGCGGCCATTCCGAACAGATTTGTCAGGCTTTTCTTTAGTTCCAAGAGGGAAATGTTACGATGGTATCTTAAATGGGGTATTAGTACTTTCTTTATTCCTTTCCGTGGACCAGAAACGTTTTGATTGGAGACGAGCATACGTCCCAAATGCCAGAATGAGGCAGTGAAATGAAACTAAAGCTTACATTCCTTTTAAATATCCAGTGGTACGGAATCTATTTTGAAAATATAAAGGAAACTCACGCTATGTCTATCAGTATACAATTTTTGCCTCATTGCATTACTGGGTATCTATGTACACCTAATTTATTGTCATATATTCCATATTCATACAGTAATCACTACTCAAATTATCAGTCAAGCAAGGTGTTTAATACCCAATGTACGCTGGTGCTAACTAAATATGTGATCTTTATAATCCTCCCCCCGCCGTTGTTACCAAAGTTTAGGTATTTTGCAGACCATAAAATTCACAGTAGGCTTTGTAGTTCAAATTAATAAAAATTGCTCTTATCTCCTTTAAATATTAACACTGTCAGATTACTTCACTAAAAACAAGTTGTAATTTAGCTGAAGAAATTTGATGTACCCAGTTTTTGTAAGAACACACAAACCAAACACTTTCTCTTTACAAACAGGCAATAGTTTTCTTCTACTTTTCATGCTTTATTAAAACACCTATGATGCACGACATGCAACTTCAGGTCGGCTTAAGTTCGGTAATAGTTTGTGCTAACCGAACCCAACCTAACTTCTAATCTAAGCTAACTTAACCAAGCAGGAAAACTGAAATAACTTTAATCTGGATAGCCTTAAAGAAAATGGATACCCTATAAAAAATATACATTCAATTCCATCAACTGGCTAAGAAAAAGGACTCTGGTGCTTATTACCCTATGTTACCGTATCTCAGCGCTTATAGGGGAATTAATCCAAGCTTTGTCAACTTTGTGAAAATGCGTATATATATAAACTACTCTACCCTACCGCAGTAAGGAAGTCAAAAAATGAAAAATGCAACAAGTAAATGTTTGCACATGGTACGGGGCAGTAATCCACCCGACGGTAACTTATTGTATCAAATGTGTAACCTAACCTGCCTTTTCTAACAACCCCTGTAGCTTAACTTGTATATAGTAAGAAAGACAAAAAGTTAAAATATATGTGTGTAAATGTGTGTACGTATATAGCTAAGTCGATCGGCGATCTGTTCCAATTTTTGATGTACCCTCATAAATATTAATTTAATTTCCCGAACTTATACGATATAGGTCTACTCGCACCCGAAATGTTTGGCGCTCCCAAAATAGTGGCGCTCTGTTCGCAGGAACAGTTCGAACACCCCTCGCGCAGCTTCTAGCCGAGGTACATACAGTGCAAAAGTACGATAATGGAATGTTGTAGACTCGAAGCGCTATATTATATTTACCGGCTTTTCTTTAGTATACGTCGGTCATTCCATTTTGAACCAAAAATGGAGCAGTCTGTTAATGATGTGCATCGCGCTTTTAATGCAATTTTGTAAAGAATTACCAAAATATCTAACGTGTCTTTTTATGACCCGTCTTCGTTCGCTAATTCTCACTCGACATACTGTCCGTGATTTTTGTAGAAAACGTGTCACATATGACGTAACATTAACGTGATTGCGGTTCATGAACCTGTGACTTATTTCGTTCGGAATAATCACGCCCGACGTACGCAAGCTAAAATAATACCCATTTACCCTTCGAAACTAGAATAGAGTGCAGTAGTGAAAATCTGAACGAAAAATTAGACTTTGTAGTCTGGCAACGTAAAACTATAGCTACCGTACATATAATTTTTAATTTTAAATTAATATTCTACTAAATTATGCGAAAACAAGTTACATGTATAAATTATTAAATTACAGTATATCACTGGCCTGTTTCGCATCAGATGTTCTTTATTTTAAATAAGGTCCAATTTTCTATGTTAGGTTCTTCACCCTTTGTCAGCAACATATCGAAATTTCTCCTCACTTTAACTTTACTAGGCCAAAGTTGCGCCCCCAACTTGGGGTTTTAGGGGCTGCGCCCCCTTTATCATAGCCAGACTCTGCGGGTTATTGTTCCCCTTGATGTCGATCTGCACCAAACCAACAGGGGGCTGTGCCCCCATAGGGGTGCTTTGCCCCATTTATGGTGACCTACTCATGATGGTACGCCTTCATACCCAATTTCGTCTCTTTAGCTTCAGTGATTTGAAAAATGTTATTTTGGGCGCCAATTTTGGATTGAAGATAGCGACTTTTCCAAGGTTTTCTTGTATTGTTGTGACCTACTCGTGATGGTACACATGCATAAAAAAAATATATTTCCCTAGCTCGAATGGTGTGGAAAGTGGGTTTTTGAGCTTCCATTTTCAATCCAAGATGGTGACCTTTTCAAAATGTAATATTTTCTTAAACCATTCGTGATAATACACCTGGATGCCAGATTTCGTATCTCTAGCTCAAACGTTGTGGAAAATGGAATTTGGGATCCACCATTTTGGATCCAAATGGCGTCTTTGGATACATTTTGTAATATTTACTTAATCTACTAGTAATATTGTACCTTTGCACCAAATTTGGTATTTCTAGCCCCAGTGGTTTAGGCTTTGTAGTCTATAGGACAATGGATTTGGCGGCCATTTTGGATTCAAGATGGCAACTTTTTCAACATTTCCTAGTATTTTTCTAAACTGCTAGTGATCATGTACATTCGTACCAAATTTCGTGTATCTAGCTCAAACGGTGTGGAAAATGGATTTCTTAGGCCCGCCATTTTGGATTCAATATGGTGATATTTCCAACATCTTGTAATATTTTCGTAACCTACTAGCGATGTCGTACCTTCATACCAAATTTCATTTCGGTAGCCCCCTTCTATACAACAATGGGTTTGGCGGCCATTTTGGATCCAAGATGGCGATTATTTCAGTGTCGATTTTTTTTCTTTACCTACTCTTGGTCATACACCTTCATACCAAATTTAGTGTTTCTAGCTCCAGTAGTTTGGCCTGGGAATTTTGATGATTAATGAATGAGTGAGTGACCATTGGGTTATATATTATATGGATTGGACGAAAAATCCTTTGGACTAAATGTCGATTGGAGAAATGTCCTGTGGACGAAAAATCCGTTGGACAAAAAGTCGATTGAACGAAATGTTTGTGGACGAAAAATTCGTTGGACCAAAAGTCGATTGGACGAAAAATCCGTTGGACTAAAAGTCGATTAGACGAAAAATCCGTTGGACGAAATGTCTTGTGGGCGAAAAAGTCAATGGACGAATTGTCTTGTGGACGAAATGTCTATGGACAAAATGTCTTTGGACGAATCGTCACCCTGCCCCTCAGAGTGTTTATTAGTGTCGTCTGAGGAAAATGTTAGAACACTGAAACTGTAACGCTTGCTGTGTCTTTTAACAATGAAGTTAAGTGTATAACCTTGTCAGTCTTTTTTTTTTCCGTTTTGTTTTTTAAAAGAAAATAAGATTTTTCAGTTCAAACAAACTGCATTGTTGTACTGTACAATTAGCACACCTAACACTCGTCAAGTGTCAATGATCAAGTGTTAAGTGTCATCTAACAATCAACTCGCGCAACAAAGTACAACAAATACTATATTTTATTAACAATACTCTTTTATTATCACTGAATCTATGACTACATTTTCCAATATTCTAAAAATATTTAGTCATATATATATACAATTCTCATGCGTCCGACACAAGTAAATAAACAAATGGCTTGCTGAAGAGTACCCGGCAAGGATCTCACTATCATGGCTTCAGAAATAATAAGGTATTTGCCAGATCAGTTTTTGCGAGCCATTTGTCGGCAATCGCGCCGGGATACTTCTCAGTATCCCGGAATTTAACAAATGATTTGCTAAAGAGTACCCGGCAAGCGTCTCGCTATAATGGTCCCAGAAATAGCAAGGGGTTTGCCAAGTCCGGTTTAGTGAAGTATCTGTTAACTTCCACAGGAACGAGCAAACACACATATTCGAGAACACCAGCCGCGTACACACAGTCGACCAAATGCTGTGTGAGTTGGTTCTCCGGCGTAAGATCATACGGTACAAACGATCTTACGTCCCTCCAAAAACTTTTAAAACACTAGAGGCCCTCACAGAAGATAAGAGACCTTGACGTGGTTGTGAGGCTTTCAACCAACATCTCACCTGTACCACAAATTCCAAAAACCTAACAGGGGCCGCGGTAGCTCAATGGTAGAGTGCTCACATCTGGTGCTTGGGGTCGTCATTTCGAACCCTGCTCGTCTCATGTGGGCTTAATGGTGGACAAACACAGTATGGAGTAGGTTTTCTCGGGATTCTGCCATTGCCTAAAGGCCTTACAAATTAAATTCAGAAACAAAACCTAACATGTTGAACAGAAACAAATTACTTCTGATCGAATCTGCAATACTAGTTTTAACGAACTATCTCAGCCGCCAAATCAAAACAAACATTAACGGAACGGTATGTTCGGATAAAACTCCAGAAGACAGGATAGAGCGTGCCGATGAAATGCTTACTTCAAGTCTCCTTTTGATTGAGAATTTCGTGAAAACAGATTATTAATCAAGAAATATCAAAACCTGCATTCGTAATATAAATCATCACTCAGACAGACACTTTCTGAGATGTTAAAAGAAGACTCTGGAACCACTTTCACGCATTGAGAGTTCGGAAACTGCATTTACAACTTCCAGCGGCGAACCACCATCTGTGTTCCTTTTGCACAGGAATAAAAAACTCTCATTCAACCAGCGCCTCACTAGGATACGAAAAATGTTTTTTCTGCGAAAATCGGAGGCACGTAGCTAGTCCTCATTTCAAAGGGTAAAAACTAGGCTTAACTAGAATTGTGACCACAGAAAAAATGTACGCTACAAGAAACCCCAAGTGTTTCTTTTACAAACAGGTCTATAATTTATATCTTATATGTTGCTTACCGACCTGCTCCTGTTTGTACTTGAAATAACGACACTTTGCTATGAGAATGTCCTCTTGATAAACATCTCTGTGCCTCACCTAGTACTTATAATCTATTGGATGCCCAAAGTTAATGACGATGGGTTTTGTACGGAGGCGGTTTGTCACTTGACAGTCTCTCTGAATAAGACAAAACGATTGTAGTTCGTCATGGCTAGGGCTAGAAACTTCATGAAATGTAGTCACTTTTCTGACAGTCGGTGAACGATTCAAATTATAATTTAAGTAAAACTGAAACATATTTTTTTTTAATTTTATTATGTATTCTCCGGTGTTTTGAGGTTTACTGATCCTGTCTCCGCTTTTAGATCATTTTTGGGATAATTTCTGAAGTTTCACTCCTATTCTGCAACTTTCCCGTTTTTGTATAATTGCATAATATGTGTTACCCCTTTTTCTAATAAATGCCAATAATTCAACGAACGCTTTTCTTTGTGTTTAATACTGTAATCTATATTTCGATAGCGTATGTAAAAGCAGCAACACATTCAAACTTAGGATATCCTCACACGGTATTACACTCCTATACACAAAGATTCTCGTCTAGGAAAACATTGAAAAATTATATATAACTAGTACAAAGGAAAGCCGAGAGGGCAATTTAAGGTAAATTTAAGACAAATGAAGGGAAAGACAAATGATAATACAGCTTATACTTTCGTATTAGATCACACATATTCACATATAGAAAGTCACTATATTTCGTGTATTACAGTTTTTCAAGCATAGGGAAGAGAGCGAAGTTCACGTGTCCACGAAGTACAAGTTTGAAGAGACTTTTTTTTAAAAAAATGTGAGAACTCACTATTGGTGCTGGCTGAGATAATGGAGTAGATGTAACGTCCTAGGGTATGGTTGCTAGGAAGTGGAGGTGGATCTATGTTTGAGGGAGGGCGGAAGCGTTCAAGGCTAGTATTGAGTTTATTGGAAGGTGTGCCTGGAATAGGTGGATTTTGGGCCCAAAAATAGCGCCATCTTTGTCCGCGGGCAAAGGAAAGGATACCTTTTAACAGGAAGTGGTTGTACGGCTTCGAAGGGAAAAAAGTAAGTCCTTTAGAGAGGATGTCAGCTTCAGATTGAGTAAGGTTGTGGATGGATAGGTTTACGATGGAGGTAGCAGTGGAATTTCCTGGGTGGTCCGGTATTTCTGAAGACTGGGTAGTGAGTGCAGATTGTTTATTATTACCGGGTGGTTGAGTTATGGGAGTAGGTAGTAGCTGGTCTCCTCAAACTTGTACATTGTGAACTTCGCTCTCTTCCTCTATACTTGAAAACGTGTAATACACGAAATATAGTGACTTTTTATATGTGAATATGTGTGATCTAATACGAAACTATAAGCTGTATTATTCTTCCCCCCCCCTTCATTTGTCTTTAATTTACCTTATATATATATATATATATATAT
>JAGDQP010000510.1:0-66923 GCA_022664845.1 Lepisma saccharinum | reverse complement strand
CCTTGCCGGGGCAGTGCTCTTATCAACTGTGGACAGGTCCACCTCAGAAATGTCCATGAGTTTGCCTCATAAATTATAAATTTCCGTGAGAATTCCCTGAATTTTGCAGATTTATAAAATTCCCTGAGTATTCCAGTTTTTCCAGGGTGGTAGACACCCTGCATATATCTATGGCGTTTCCTTAACACCAGCCCCGCACCTGTCCGCTCTGTCCATTTTGTCTCCTACCAGTTGAAAAAGCTTTTGAAAAACATAAAGCTTTTCTATTGTGTCTGTGAAGTTATTGTACACCTGTCTCAAGAATCTACCATGTAAGTATCCTTTTCTTCTACCTGTTTTACCATTTTATATACACTATATAGTTTACAATATGGCGTTTCCATAGCACCTGTCCGCTCTGTCCATTTTCATTCCTACCAGTTGAAAACGCTTTTGCGTAACGTACTGCTTTTCTAAATTGTGTCTGTGTTGTTACTGTACATCTGTCTCAGGAATCCACCATGTAATCCTTTTTCACTGCCTGTTTTATCATTTTCTGTATATATAACACAAAGGAAATCCGGAAAGTCAATTGAAGGTTAATCTATTATAAGGAAGGGTACTTACAGTTTATTGTTCCATAGGCAAACACACACTAAAATACTAATATATAAAGAGTACTTGCGATATTTCGACATTAATACCGTAGACTCGGGATAGGATTGTGAAAGGAAAATTGTTGAAAATGCAGAGAAAACTGGTTAAAGTTATTGAAAGTTAAACCCAGGATACATTTTCGCACTTAAACCATGAATAATGGCGCCCTTCAACAGACGGCGTGTTGAGGTGCTGGTCGTAGGGGGTAAAATGTGGATTATGGCAACCAAGAAAGATAGATCAAAATTGGTGTTGTGGAACTCGGTGTGCAAAGGGGACTGGAGCATCCGGTTTGTTGACAGTACAGAAGTGACGATAGTTATTAATACGAATGTGGAGAGCACCACCTGTTTCCGCTACATAAAAGGCATCACTGAACTTACAGGTTAGGATGTATATAACATTAAGAGGTGTGGCACGTACCCTTGGGTTTAGGGTGTACCAGACTCCTTCCTTCAACCATATGTTCAAGCACTGCCTGCCTACAGGCGCGACACCTACCACCTAATAGAAATCATACGTAAATTACCGCCTCTTCCTTCTGACATACTGCTTTGTACCATAGATGTTACTTCCTTATATACCAACATTCCTCATTACAACTTAGCAGCTATGGAATTTTTCCTTAACCAGAGATCAAAACCTCATATCCCAACCCCAACTTTCCTTCTTAACCTTGCCAATCTAGTTCTAACATGTAACAACTTCACCTTTGACGACAAACAAAGCCATGGGTACGAGAATGACACTTTCTTATGCTAATCTCTTTATGAACAAGATTGAACATGATTTCCTGCAGTCTTTGAACCCACTATTTTGGATAAGGTTCTTGGATGATATCCTGATATGGACATATAGTGAAACCAGTATCAACACATTCCTAGAACAGCTGAACCAATTCCGTATTGTTCAGTTCACTTGATCCATCTCTAACAAAAGAGTCACATTCTTTGACGTGGACATCACTTTAGAAAACAACACCCTCAATGCTTCCGTTCACATAAAACTTACCAACCACATGCAGTATTTACACTACTTAAGTTTCCACCCTTACCACACCAAGAAAGTGATTCCTTTCTCTCCTTCACTCAAAGGACAACGACTAAATGTCACCACCTCTGCTACTGAAACTTACAGCCAACGCCTCCAGGAAGCTCTAATCAACCGTGGCTACCTACCTAACCTTGTAACCAACCAGATTCGCCATGCATCCTCACACACTCAACCCACTCAAACCCTCAACCGCCGGCACCCAACCCCCGCCTCTAATCACCCAGTTCCATCCTAAACTAACCAAGATCAAACAAATCCTACACTCTCATTTCCACATTCTCCAATCTGACCCGGACACAAGATCAATATTCCCCACCAAACCTAGATTAGCTTTTTAACATTCGCCTAATCTTAGAAACATCTTAGTCCGTACGAATCCTTCCTCGCCACCACCCCAAACCGGTGCCCATGCATACATGACCCAGATGTAAGACCTGCTCCATTCTCATCACTTCTTTCACAGTCACTATCAATACTGCTAATGGTCGGTACACCCTCAATCCCAAGGGTACATGCCACAGCTCTAATATAATATACATGCTAACCTGCAAATTCTCTGATGCCTTTTATATGGAAGAAAAAGGTTGTGCTCTGAATTACCGTATTAACAACCATCGTCACTTTTTCACTATCCACAAACCGGATGCCCCAGTCTCCTTACACACCGAATCCCACAACACCAATTTTGATCTATCTTTCCTGGTTACCATAATCCACATTTTACTCCCTACGACCAGCACCTCAACACGCCGTCTGTGGGAGGGCTCCTTTATTCATGGTTTGAAAGCGAAAATAAAGCCTGGCCTTAACCTTAAATACCTCTAAACCTCCCGTTTCATCTGTACTTTCAACACATTTCCTTCCGCGATCCCACCTTGAACTTACATGCTATACAGTTTAAACTTTTCCAATCTACGCGCTAAACAGCAGTCAGTTGTTCTCCAAGCTTGATGCGTCCACCGCTACGTGTCACCACTGTCTCTTCAATCTTTTGCTTATTCAACACGTGCGGGTCGTTTTCTCCTCATGCATGATTGACACTGTGGGAACGAAATATTGAAAGTGCTCTACATATTAGTGCTTTTATAGTGTGTGTTCGCCTAAGGAAAAAAGCTTTAAGTAAATCCCTTTCTTCTACTCATAAATTTACCTTACATATATAAATATTTAAGTTGGTTATAAAACAATTATTATTATACACCCAAATAACTAACTTAAACGCGGAATACATTTTCGCAATGGTCTACAACGGGATTTCCTATGGAAAACCGGTTATTTCAATTAATAAATGGAATAATTTAACGAAATTTGGCTGTAACAATACGCCAATCGAAGAAGAAAGGAAACTACGTAAAAACAATTAAATTTATTAAATACCAATGGAAATACATAGTTTGATTCGCTACAAACCTTTATTTGATCGATCATAAAGTAGGTATACATAGGTTGTAGCTTCTAATGTAACTGCAGACCGATGCTAACGAGAAAAAATGGTTGCGCTAAACAAACTACATCTACCTACTCTTACACAGATCCTATTAAATAATTCCTAAAACTGGTTGTGACCCGTAGAAAAGAATTATGAATTTTGTCCTGCCAGATTAAATACACGTTCCACTGTGCGCTGTTGCAAAATTGAGTGCTGACTTTTCCGTAATTTAAAATCTTATAAAAGATCGGAGCCCCTTATGGAATCGCAATATATTAAAAGCGTTAAGTATTGCGCGTAATTTTCATTAGCATTACTTCATTCCTAGTTCGGTCGGACTGACACCAGGTGGCATGCAAGATATGGAGAGAATGCGAACTCGCTATCTAAAATTATTTCAGCTATGACTTGTAGATCAACTCAATTCGGGATTAACATGTTTGCGAACCTGCCCTACGTTATTTACACAAATACTTTTAAAATAGAATCAAAATACATATACAGGAACTTACTTGCATGATTGGAACTTGCAGTATTTAAACTTCACTCTATATGCTGTTTCCACATGTTCGTCTGTAATGCACGTCGGGTTAACTGAGTCTGCCCATCCCCAGGCTTCTTTGTCAAATTGTTCCTTCCTCATTATAGCTAAGTATCTGGAACGTAAGAAAAGAGAAATTAAAGTCTTATATTGATACTCTTCTCCTCTCTCTCTCTCGCTCGCTCTCCCCCCCCCCCAACACAATTTCTAAAGGGAAAAGAATTAGTGAAAATCTGGACTAAACCGTGGAAGAAGATTGCCAAAAGCCGAAAATTATGTGACTTTATAGTGTTAAGTGTGTAATTGTACACCTGACCTTCAAGATACTACGTAACTACAATTAATTTCCTCTCTTATTCAAATTCCGCCTATTTTATATAGGTGAAATTTGAATAGAAAGGAACGGAATTGTACTTACGTATTATCTTGACCAAGGTCACGTACATAATCACACACACACAATACTATCAAGTCACGTAAAATTTTCGGTTTCTGCCGTCTTCAGAAAGAAATTGAACACACGTGAGGGAGAAAGAAGCTTATGGATTCAATACACCAAACAACACTGAAGAAACTGTTACAGAATCAGGAGAGCGCGCAATGTTGAAAATGTATGGAGCAAACCAAGAAGAATCACTCAACTAGTTAAGGACAAGAGCGATCACAGGAAAGGCGTTAAAGTCAGCGACAGATGTTAAACAACAGTCCCTGACTCAAACATCTGACTCATGCACATTCTATAACATGCGAGTATACTACCAGGTACAAGTACGGCTTGGCATTGAAATTTATTTGTAATGAGGATGGAAAATGCCGGGAGATAAGCTGTCTCCAATCAAATCGTCAGCAAAGCTTACAGCGCCAAGTCATCTCCTAAAGTTAATCAACTGCGCGTGTACAACAAGTAATACAATGCAAGAAGAAAAAAAGGACTATTTTGCACTGTGAGATGCCACGAATATCAAGGGAGCAAGCTGCTCTAATTCAGAATTGTCTAATTTTGATGTTGTAAAGACTTATTCAGAGAGAATGAACAAGCAGCCTTAAAAGCAAAACTTCTATGTAAAACCATCTTACCAATACGTAATCTATGTTATAGCTAACCACAAGAAACTTTTATGAAGTCGCAAAAATCATTCAATAAGTGACTGTTCTCAAGAAACTTTCAAGTGCATCGAGTGAAAGGCAACTTTCCAACGCACACACATCAACACACAACTACAAAAGAATAGCCACAATTAATTATATCAACTTCGGACGAAGTCACTCCTCAAAACAAGGGAACATATGACTATAGTTTAAGTTACATACCTCCGGAACCATAGAGGTTATCAACACGGAACAAAAACCACTTTCAAGACAAAATTATGAGCTATAAAATTGGTCCAGTAGCGTCACAGTGTAAAGTACTTAGTTTTTAATGCATTTACAATTCTTTGTGGTAGAAACCAGTTATTTCCTTAAGTATTAAAACAAATAATTAAAGCTCTCTAATTTAATAAAAAAATATGATAAAACTAAAAAACAAGAACCTTACTTTAGGAACTTTTACGCGTTTTTATTTTGGTTACCTTCACTTTTTATAATTTTGGTACAATTCACTGTTTCCAAGTTATGTATTACAATTAAAAGGGTCTCTTTCGGGGGCCATTTTTCAAAATGGCGGCCAACCTACAGGTCATAAAGTGGTAGAAGCTTCAGAATCAATCTCCTCACACGTTTTACTATGGAGAGTTGGTTTCATTTTTGTTGTAATTAGTTCCACAGACGGTGAAAAAATAGACTCGTCAGACTGCCATATTGGAAAAAAAATAAAAAACTTTACTGTGTAGGGATTTTGTCAGATTTTGGATATGTTAAAAAGATGGTCTATTCTACTCTATTCTATTAGAAGCTGAATGCCACTGGAATCGTTTCTGTTGCAATTTGATCAGGGTAAGACCACTCTTGTCGGTATTTTCAGTAGACTACATTGTACCTTTCGGATTACCGATACAGGTATAACTAACTACCATGCATCGACAACGTACTGTAGTGGATTGTAGAAATTAAAGAACTCAGTTTGGATCACCCGTTATATATATTTTTATCATACACCAGCTACTACTAGAACCTCTTTCAAACATCGGCTGACAGAGTTTGTGTATCGTTTGAGAACGTTTTAAGGAAACTCTTCGCTCCAGAACAAAGACAAATCAATCGCGCGCTACTGCACCACAATTATATGAAGAGCTCAGCAGTCTTCTTGTAATTTAATTTTCTGAATTAAATTTCTAAAGCCTTTAGGCATCTTTGGCTCAGGCTGAGTCTTCTTGTACATCACTCAAAATAACACAGTTCAGTCACATTGTACACCTTTATTTGATTCTGTGACGTGTTTGATGTTCACTACTTGTTTTGATGCACTGTAATGTTTAATAATGCATGCAAGGGTAATTACAAGTAAGATAATCTCAGCGGTCTTCAACACCTGATGCGAAGCTATTAACCACTTAGTGGTATCCCCCACAGGAACAGTACGGAACTATTAGTATATTTACGAACTGGTGTAATTTCAAGTATGCACGTAGATTAATTGCAAATATATCAATTATCATTATCATATTAAAATCTTTCTTCTTAATTATGACGGAAAAAAAATATCTTAACAACCACTCTTTATACGACTTACCAAAGCGCACACAAGCATTCTTCATCCGCATTTTGCCAATATATAAATCCCTTCAAACTCAAATATCGAAGCTGAAATTTCTACCCTATTTTCTACTTAAGTGTATAACGTACTTTTTTTTTTATCTGGGCTCTCACCAGATATATTGGGTCTCCAATATTCGTAAAATACTAATTTATGGATTTGTAAAGAAATTAATGAAAAGTTAAGAAACCATGTATCAGCCTTCATAATCTGTATACCTTCAATATACTTTGTTATATATAATTGTACAAAATAAATAATTTTGATATTCAACCCCTTCCGTGCGTAGCATAAGCCTGAAAATCAGAATTTCTTCCATTCCGACAATAATACTTGGGTACAATTTTCACCGGTTCGATTACGTTTTAGGCTTTTCTTGCACAGGACTAAAATTATTAAGCAGACTTTAAAGAAAGAATTGTTTTTTTTTTTTGTTTTTTTGTTTTGTTTTGTTTTGTTTTAATGACCTATGAATAACTAGTGAGTAGATATTGTATTTTCCATAAACGTCTGCAAACACAAACATTGGCAAGCACCGCAAGACAAAAACGCCCGCAATTAATAAATAGGTGGAGAAAAAAATAAAAGAATATCAGTTTCCTTCACATATAAGGGATAAGAATATTAAAAGTAAAAATATTATGAGACAGGTCAAGAAACCAAACGGATTATTTCTGAACCACTTCAAAAAGAGTCAAAATCAAAAGACTGAGTACTAGCAACAAAACGTTTAACGAACCAACAACAAGTAATACTAAATCTTTAGGAGATTATAAGTGAAAACCTTACATAGAATAGGCCTAATCACATACAAACAACGTCACAGAAACTAAATTTCATATTGTATGCAAGAATTTAAAAAGGAACTATAAAAATCAACTTGCTAAAACAAGTTTACAATGGACTGAATTATCAGTTTCGTCATTTTATTTTACGATAACACGAACGAAGGCTCCGTAATATTCCTACGGCAAAAATAGGCTTTACGAATAACAGCAGGAAATAGATACGGACACGTGAACGTTATGAAATAGTTAACCATATTAAAAATTACGACGCAATACATATATATATATATAAAGTGACCGCCCCGTTGGTCTAGTGGTTACCGTCGATGTCTGTTGATCGAGGGGTCCCGGATTTGATTACCGGCTCTGCCAATTTTTCCGAAGCGAAAGGGTCTGGAACGGTGCCCACCAAGTATCGTGATGTAATTGGGGAACTGCTGTGGATAGAACAGTGGCGATCACAGTTGAGAGCTTCAGCTCTCCTCACCCAACACGTCTAGTCAGCGTGGGAGCAGAAGACCAACTCCTTCCTCCGGGAGAGGCCTCTACCAGTAGCGGATTGAATATAGCTGTGAATTATTATCTGTTAACAGTATAGCGTTTCCGTAACACCGGTCCCGCACCTCTCCATTTTCTCTCACACCAGTTGAAAACGCTTTTGCGAAACGTACAACTTTTCTATTGTGTGTGTGAAGTTATTGTAAACCTGTCTCAAGAATCTACCATGTAAGAATCCTTTTTCTACCTGTTTTACAAAGTACATATAGGAGAAGGCCAGACAGCCAATATAATATGTGAAATTTGAATAGGGGAAAGGAATTGTATAATACAACAAATCAGTACGAAAAATTATATTTCACCAGGTTAAGCATCGTACAGCGCGGTCCCAGGCATTATATGAAGCAGCTTCCAAATGAAATACGATAATTTCAAGAAGAGAAAAAGAAAAATTAGTGAAGATCATGTTTTATAGTATAAGTGAATAGTTAAAGGAAACTACAGTGGAACCTCCATAGCTCGAATCTGAAGGGGAAAAGACAAAATTCGAGTTATCGAAAATTTCGACTTAGGGAGGTCCGACTTAATGAGAGGAATAATATGGAACTTTGGGATATAGAGGGCCAGAACTGACTGATGCTTCATTTTCATAGTTTAGGGTCCTGCATATTCGCTTCATCATTATATGAAACATTTAATTGCGTCCTGATCACGCGAAACACACTCTCGCTGAGACAGCACTGGCATTTTTTTCGTGTTACTTCATTCGGCTCAGACCGTTTTAACTCCGTAAACTTCGACTTATAGAGGAATTATTTATATTGTAACTCTGACTTGTAGAGGTTCTCATGCAGGAGATTTCGAGTTATAGAGGTTCAAGGGCGCGTCCAGAAAACAACAAAAATCCGAATTACCGAGGTTTTCATTTCATAATGTCAAACTTACAAACTAAAATTACCACGAGGTGAAATCGGGAAGATGGAGGGGAATGACTAAAATTCGGCATACCAAGGAATTCGAGTTGACGAGCTGAACATATTCAAAAGTGAAAAGTACAAATAAGATTATGGTATTGTTAATACATGTTAGTACCTACATTTTTAAAATATATTATTAGTAGCTTTAAATCCAGGCAAGGACACTGGAGATATTTCTCGCAGTGTTCTCATGCCTGGCGCTCTGATGTGTACTCAGCCTCCTATCAAATTGAGTACCAGAGTGTTCTTGGTATTCCTGGGCATTTTGGGAGGCAAAGGCGGCCGAGCATGGGATTGAGCATTTTGTACCGCTGGCCGAGAATATGTGGAGCGCTACCTCTACATTCCCAATGCGCCGCTCACGGCGCGTGCGTATCGCACAGAGGATACCTCTGCCCTATTAGTTATATATTAAACATAGTATGAAACTAGAAAACGGATATTGTTAATACTATTATGATTTAAGTACCTATTTCTATGTAAACCCAGGGTTATTCCATGTCAGTTCAACCGAGTCATGACACCCATCATCTCAGATTGTAATGAAACTTAACATATTTACTCCTCTTATATACATAAATAAGCACACCACATTTTTTTTTTCTAACTTATTTAGTTTTCACTTTATAGCCAGTTAAAATTTTGGGAGGTTGTCATTTTTCTTATTTCCGCAGCTGAAGAGGCAAGTTGACCTTTCAGAGGGAAAAAAATCATACCTTTCTTAGTTATAACTGACTCTTTGTGAAAATTTCGAGTATTATGAATGAAGATATGAGGAATTAATACAAAAATAAGAGAAATCTCCATTTAATGTAACACAGCGAGAAAAGAAAAAATTAACAATTTTATGATTTTTGTTGAAGAAAACATGGTCTAACGTAAAATCAAATACTAATAAAAGGCAATGGTATAATCAGAGAAACCTTTTCCCCTTAATCTTTCTAGAGGTATGTTCTGTCTTGCAAAAAAGAAAATTAATGTTTTTTTCATTCCTTCCTATATATCTTAATTTACTCTGTGGAGTTTTATTTATTTACTTATTTATTTATATATACATAGGGTGATTCAGAACTAACTACTTTACTTTCGGAATATGACTCCTGATATCGAAACAAGAAAAAAATGTTCCTATTAATATGGATGAAATTCAGTTTCGTTTTGGAGATACAGCGTTTCCAACTTGGAACCCAGAATTGACACCTCCAATGGTGAGAAAATGAATAATTCTCAATAAATCAGAAACGATGCAATGAATGAAAAGTTCGTTTGTGTAAATTTGTTCCTGGATGATCATGGTATTATCAGGAGTGAAAACACGATGTCACCGTCTTTTCAGTGTTGCCAACCCGGTATAACGTTTAACATTTTCAAATGGAACTAAGTAACATTAATGGATATTTGTCATTCCCTAGTGATGATAAACATATGTAAAGCACACATTTCAGTGTTGTAAACTATGGATCAGACATGAAAGGTTTTCCTGATCTTATAGGGTAACGTAAGGTAATTTGGTGATATTTTTATATTAAATGACTGTATGTATGAGGAAAATAACTTTTTTTTATACATATGTACTATATTTATATTGATTGAAACCATCCTTCTAGGCAGGGTTTTTCACCAGTTTACTAAGATACAATAAATACAATGTAACTGAAAAACAATGAAAACAACACTAAAGTGGAAGGTTATTTGGTGACATTATGAATTATTAACCAAACCTTTTCCTAACCAAATGTACAGCCTATCATAAAAAGGTTGACCGCATTGATTAGTATGTTTTGAGCTGAAAATTCTCTAAGTCCAACTTCGGGAATCTTCGGAAACAGTAAACCAAAGATGCCAGGTTCGAGCCCTGGAAGGAAGGATGGACCTTCGCAATTGGAAAAAAATGTGCAGATGTTTTGTTTTTTTTCCTTCTCTTAAGTGCAATAAGACATGTTGAAATGTTATTAAATGTAGAAAAAAGTAACATTCATTCAAATATGCAATGATACAGTATATCGAAACCTTCCATACATCTGAGCACGTGATCATTTTGTTACCTACGTTTTCATACGTAAAAACACATTTGCAAGTTCTCGCATTCATACAAGTAGTACAATAAACAAGAGAAAGGAGAGAAAAGCAGCAGCAGTTGTAACGTATATGAATTTGTCTTGAACACCGAAAATTCAGTCATGTTTCTTCAGAAAGAGTTCTATCAGAAAGAAATAGATAGATGTGTTCATATTAGCTCAGTGGTAGAGCGCGTGGCTTCTAATCGTGAGGTCGTGGGTTCGAATTCCGTTCTCGAAAATTTATTTTTATGTAATGATATATTCCTCAAAGCATGAATAATTAGATAAAATTATAATAATAATCAGCTTTATATATATCCATACAAGCATTTCAGGATATAAGTTATTATTATGTTTAAAATATAACATCAGAGAAGTGGTGGATGTTGACAGAACGTCGGTATATTATATGTGAACGTTAAATAAAAAAGTAAATGTTGTTACATCCAAAGTCGGATCAAGGTGTCATACAGCAAATTCACTATCCCCAAAGTTCATACAAATTCAATATCCCCAAAGCTCGTGACCCCCTAAACTGTTCTTCAGTAAAGAAATACTCTGAAATGCAATTTTCATATGGAAGTGGTGAGGCTTTGATCTCTCTCTCTCTCTGGCTTAGTTGCAAATTCTATACTTTGTCATCTGATGAAGAGAGAAGAAGTTACTATTGTCTAATTAACTAGAAGGAAAAAATGCTTAACTTGACCAGGGTTCGAACCCATGTCCGTGTGGCATTGGTTTAGAAAGCAACGGTTTTAACCATGAGCTACTTTTACAACTAGAAAAATAATGCCGAGATTTGTCTTATTAAAACACCACAAGATTGAGTCACGCTAAGTGGACCATTTTATACATTAGTGATTTTTGATAAGGAAGATCAGATTGATTAAGGTTAGTGATAGTAAAATTGGGTCATTCCTGGATAATTTTAGAAAATAGTTACATCACCATTTTAGAAAAAGTTTTGTTTTCGTATGTGGGTTCCTACATACCTGAAGTTATCAGAACTACTTTTTCATGAGAACCCATCTGAAACATTTAAGCCCGAAATCCGGCATTTTGCGCAAAGGGCCATGTCTGAACACCCGTACAAGACGAGGAGTGTGATTTTGGGCCATGATTTTTTTTGCGTGCATACACTCGGTCGGTAGGTCTAAATATTACAAAATTTTGCAGAATTTTATTCAATCTCTTCACTCCTAAATATTTGTTAAAATCAAATTTTATACAATTCGTTACTTATTTTTCAGCCTAACTATTGGATTAAAAAAATTAATTTTCAGAAAAGGCGATTCTATATCTTTGAAGTATACTTCAAGAGCTACACAACGGTTTTTGATTAAGCTCTCTAGCTTTTCTGGTTTTTGAGAGATTCAAGTTTCCGTACATGTTTACAAGAGTAAAAAACTCCACCCACCATTTTGGAAAGGGTCTAGCAGGGTAAGATGGTGAAAAGTGCCTTTGGAAGGAATCGTGATAAATAAAAAAAATTCTACCCTATTCACCATCAAAAATGATGGCTCTCCACCAAATGTCAGTTCAAGATAAAAATGCATTGTATGGGCGGTAACAAAATGGCAGCTCAAAAGATGCTAAACTAAACTCAAAATAAATTAAAGTTTTTTTTTTTTGTTTGTTTGTTTGTTTAGCGATATCTCAGTCGGATTTGCACCTACGATGACCTTTTTTTTTTAAAAAAAAAAATAATAATAACGTAACTTTTGCAGATTTGTTGGCGCAAAATTAAAATTTTGAGAGAGGTTAGAAAAATTGATATTTTTTTTTAAACAGAAGATAACAGTTGGCTCGAAAAAAAAATGTTATTTATTTTTAATGGTTCTATATCCATGAATTGTTCGGATATTCTAAAGTGGTAGAACATAACCAGAAGTCGGTTTTAAGGCGTTCTACATTCGTTTCTCTAGCTCACAATGGTTCCTGGTGTCCTCAAAATTTGCGACGTTAATTTAATTAATTTCCCGACGTCAGTCAATGGATAAAATTTCGCACAGCGACGTAAGTCGGGTGACAATACAACATTCCATTGTTACTTTTACATATTTCTATGTAGGTTTTAAAAAACATGTTAATATTTTGTCATTACAGACTTCTTTATCCTAAAATAAATAGTAGCCTCCACCGAGCTGGGTTTGGCTGGTTGCAGAACAGTTTATGATTTGAGCCACACAATATTAGCTTGAGAAAAAGTATGAACACCACAATAACCCGAAGAAAATTAATAAAAAGGGCTTTCTCAACGGTGCAAATTAACCAGGACAACGCCATCAGTTGAGCACAGAGATCGGAAGTAAGACACGTGACTAGGCTTCTTACGTAACACGTGCACAGTAAATACAAGTTCCCAAGAGCCGTTTGCTAGGTCGCCTTTGTGGATGACTGGTCTAGACGTCGGCTTCTTGAGTGGAAGTTCTCGAGTTCGAATCTCGCCCGGGACAACACTTTTTCTTCTTTTTTCTTTAAACATATATTTTTATGTGTTCATATTTATTATTTAATAATTGCTAAGATAAGTATAAATAACCGATTACTTTTGAAAGCTGGGATTATTTGAATACACACCTAGCGAGGTGAGCAAGGGGGCACGGTGCGTCCGAAGGGAGCTGGGCAGCTGAGCCGCTGGGGGACGCGGCACAGGTTAGCGGCGGGCATACGCACAATTGTTGTTAACATTCCATTCCACCTGTCCATTTTCTATTTGGTACACATAAAGTTCATTTTATCTTTATCTTGTCCCAATCCCTGTGCTGTTCATTTGCACGGTCGAGACAGTCGTAATAAAGAACTTTTTAAAGACATCCTTTTCTTAAACAATTTGTGCTAAAATGTAAAAAAACAAAAAAAAGTTCATGAATGATTAAAAAGTAACTGATGGGGCGCGCAATTTACAAAGTGACTCTCTGTGAGAGCGCGCCCTATGATTTTTTTTAAAACTGCCATTCCAACCTGAGGTTTTGTGACATATCTTGTATAAGAACCAGCGGTGGTCGAGTAGATAGCATTAGGAAGTCAATTATTCAATTACCGAATTCCAGAATGTCGAGATTTCGGAATTTCGCAACTGTAGAAAGTGAAAATACCATAATCAAAAATATGAAACGTAACATAAAAACTTGACAGGGTTGTAGGAAAGAAACCGTATAAATCCGAATATTCACTAATTGAGTAATGGAAGTAAATTCGAAAATTTTCATTGCCATTTTCTTTTTAAGTGTGTTCAAAAATGTATTACATCGAGACTCCGGGGTTTCGGATTATCCCAAGTTTAATACATTTTCAACTGATATGAGTAGCATTGTCATCGAACACCGAAAATTTTAAGTTATGTTTCTTCAAAATGGGTTTGTAGGTGCGTTCATGTTAGCTCAGTGGTAGAGCGTGGGATTCCTACTCGTCTGGTCTTCAGTTCGAATCCAAGAGAGACATTTTCTTTATCTTTATTAGTAGAATTCCACAAAAAAAATATGATGCAAGGAGTGGTTGCTACGAGAAACATTTTCAGAAAAAGTTTAGCAAGTCCTAAAAAGGGCTGTTCTTGGAGTTGGGGTTGGAGACACTAATATTGTGTATAAGACACTTCTGCATTTATTACACATTCCAATCTTCTGGGCATGAAATCTATTAGATGGCTGACAAATCTATCTCCTTCCCCTACCTCCAGCCATGCCTCGGAAACAAGGTCCCACAGGTCATCCCGAGTTCTTGGTGGATCTGCCTCAGGCCAACTATCCCTTAGAGTACGCTTCACTTCTGCCCACATATTTTCCATGGGATTGAGGTCTGTTCCACAAGGCAGCCAGTCAATTAAATCAATCTCGGGTTGCCTTGCGAACCATTCCTGAACCACACGGGAAGTATGTATTGGAGACTGGTCATGCTGGAACTGAATAACACCATGAGCCTGAAGTACTCGTACTGATAGCACCATAATGTTACTCATGATGTGTCCAGGTGCCCTTCAATTCTGTGTAGCTGTCCTGCACCGCGACTGGAAGTCCAACCCCAACATGAAATAGATACACGACCACTGCGATTGCTAGCAGCCACATATCCATGGTCATATCTGGTGACCCTCGGACGATACACAAAACTGCACCCCTCATTTGATTTTTTGAATATGGATTCATCTGAGAAAGCTACGTTTTCCCAGTTCCGATCCACATTCGCATGTGCAAATGCGAGACGGTAAATTTTGTGTTCGTCAGAGTTTTTCCTTCACGGCAGCAACATGGTCACGTAATCCAACCTGACGAAGCTTCGCAGCGCTGTCTGCGTACTACCAGGAAAGTGGGAGGCTTCCCTTAGCTGTCTAGACGTCCTTAGTGGGTCTAACCGGGCTTCGTTTACTAGTCTTGCATCTTCCGCCTCTGTAGACACAAGGACGACCAGGAGATCATAAATTGCTAGTCTGACCTGTCGTACGATATTACCAAATCCATCGCTTGGCTGTAGCGGTCGGGATACCCATTCGTCTCCCAGCTGCAGTTGCAGTATAGCCCTCTAACTAGCACAAGATAATTACAGCTGAACATCTGTCCATGATCAGCATTGCTCTGAGCTGTGAGCAGCAAAGAAACAAGTAACAGCAGGTAACTGGCATGCGATCGGTTAACTGCATGGCACGCCCCATGTGGGGAACGATTTGGTTAACATTCGCGCAAGGAATCTTAAAATGGCGCAATGATATAATAAAAAAAATAATAGTTTTCATAAATAAGAAAAGCTGTTTTAATAAACAAAGTTATTTGTTATATTAGCTTTACACGTATAAAATATAAATTCTTGATTTAAACCTAGAAAAAGCATCCACAGGCTAGCTCTGTTACGAAAACAACAGACGGAAATAAATCCAATTTAATCTTCCTTATCTAAAATAACAAACGTATAAAATGGCCCACTTAGAGTGACTCAATCTGTTGGTGTTTTAATACGACAAATCTTAGCAACGTTAAGGTTCCCAATCATTTGCCAAGATCAAATTCCCTGACTTTTCCAGGTTTTCCAGGTCACTACTCAGAAATTTTCAGGTACCCCATTTTGTATATCGTCGCTTAAGAAACAACACCGCCTAAGCGGCATTTTGCAAAACTGCTGACTTTTTTTTTATTTGTTTGTTTCTCCATGCATTTAACACGTTCTCACGACGTATTTCGACAAAAATCCAACAGAATGCGCTGCTATCACCTTTGTCCTCTACTAAAACAACACCGCCTATATCCTTCAGTTTTTGTGTCTACTGAAAACTTGTGAAACGTGTGCTCTTGGGCACATAGGCGGTGTTGTTTCTTAAGCGACGATATATATCATAATTCCATGGGAAAATAAAGATCATAGTTGCATGAAAATAAAGATACATCAAAATATTTCATTGTATTCTTTTCTTAAATTGCTTCATGGTTGGCACATTAGCCTCCAAGTAATTTCAAAACGATCTAACATTAAATGCCTGCTGTAGCTAAATGAACTTCAAACAATAAGATATCAAATTCCTTGCCTTTTTCAGGTTTTTAGACATTTTAGTGAAATTCCCTGACTTTTCCAGGACTTTTTAGTGCTAAGCTGGATTCCCTGATTATTACAGGTTTTTTTCCAGGTGAGTGGGAACCCTGAACGTTTCTCTAGCTATAGCAGTAGCTCGTGGTTAAAACCTTTGCTTTCTAAACCAAAACCTCACGAACGTGGGTTCAAGCCCTGGTCAGGTCAAGTATTTTTCTTACTAGTTAATAATACAATAATAACTTCTCATCATCAGATTACAAAAGTATAGAATTTGCCAGCAAGAGAGAGCGAGAGGAAGAGAGTGAGTAAAGCACTTCAAACCCATGGAAAGAACTTCTATCTTCTTTACTGAAGAACAGTTTAGTATCTAAGTGACTCATCGTTCGTGGGGATCATGAATTTGCTGTATGACACCTTGATCCGACTTTGGATATAACAACATTTACTTAATTTTTATTTAACGTTCACATATAATATACCGACATTCTGTCAACACCCACCACTTCTCTGATGTTATATTTCAAACATAATAATAACTTATGTTCTGAAATGCTTGTATGGATACATATAAAACTGATTATTATTATTTTATCTAATTATTCATGCTTTGAGGAATATATCATTACATAAATATAAATCTTCCAGAACGGAATTCGAACTCACGATTAGAAGCCACGCGCTCTAGCACTGAGCTAACATGAACACATCTATCTATTTCTTTCTGATAGAACTCCTTCTGAAGAAACATGACTGAATTTTCGGTGTTCAAGACAATGAAATTCATATACGTTGCAAATTCTGTTGTTTTTCTCTCCTCTCTCTTGTTTATTGTACTATGAATGCGAGAACTAAATTTGCTGTCTTTACTTTCATTACAAATGTGCTTTTACGTATGGAAACGTACGTGACAAAAACGATCACATGCTCACATGTATGGATGGTTTCGAAATACTGTATCATTTTGAATGAATGTTACTTTTTCTACACTTAATAACATTTCAACATGTCTTATTGCACTTAAAAGGAAAAGACAAAAACTAAAAACATCTGCACGTTTTTTCCCCAATTGCGAAGGCTCATCCTTTCTCCCATGGCTCGTACTTAGCATCTTTGGTTTACTGTTTCCGAGATACCCGAAGTTGGACTTCGAATTTTCAGCTGAAAATTGCTGTAATCAATGTGGTCATCTTTTTTGGAATAGTGTGTACATGAAACAAATTTATCACTTTGATTCAGTAGAGAATTTTTTACCACAGTTGTCGCATAGGAACATTATTATGTCCTCGACAATGACCTATACCTGACAATTTTCACGAAATGGTTAGATGAAAAAGCTGCACTGAATCCAGTTTGCACCATCTTGCTTTTAACATCTTGTGAATACGAAAATTTACATTTCGAACATAACCAGGCATCATCATCATTGTCTGAAGAAGTTATTTTTCTTTTTTCATTCCTTGGAGAAAATTCATGTGTTTTTCACAGTTTTAGATAAGGTTCACTGGCTTAATACTGATTGAAACTCCGCCAGATCTGTGCTAAAACACTGATGAAGTTTTAAACTTTTCTGTCCTTGAAAATATATTACAGATCCTTGTGCACAGAATGGCATATACCATATAAACTTTAGACCACTTTCCATGGATTTTACTTAATATTAACGTACCTGTATTAATTAGCACAACGTTTCTCTTTTGATTTCTGACCACTGATAGGAAGCAGGTCATGGCACGAATAAAAAAAAGGTAAAGCCAGCCACTGTGTGATACGCACGCGTCGTGCATGGGGGAATGTGGAGGTAGCGCTCAATATATTAACTACCCACGGTACGAAGTGAGGTGAGTCCCACGCTCGACGGCCTTTATCTTCCAAAGGTGCCCATTATTATCAAGGACTTAATTTGATAGGAGGCTGAGTACATCTCAGAACGCCAGGCATGGGAACACTGCGAGAAAAGTCTCCAGCGGGATTTTGAACCCGGGCCCGCCGATCTGCAGTCAGACAGACTACACACTGAGCGACGGCGACTCCTACATGGAACGGATAGTGGATTGAAAAATAGACGGCATATCATGAAGGTTACAGTGCTAATACAAAGACCTCGTGGTAGCTTCGAAAGGGAACTGACTATTCGGTGACAGATCTCTTAAGAATTATCACCAAATAACATTTCCTTAATAATTACACATTTTCCTAGGTTATTTCATATTATACTTTATCCATAGTTTTCAACACTGCAATGTAAGCTTTATTATGTTGTCCATCATCACGAGTGGATGACAAATGTCTAATAACACGATGCTGTTCCATTTAAAAATTTTAAACGTTTTACCAGGTCGCAACACTGACAACCCGGTACCATCGTGTTTTCACTCCTGATAATTACCATGTTGTTAGGAACAAATTTACACAAACGAAATTTTCATTCAATGTATCGTTTCTGATTTATTGAGAATTATTCATTTTCTTACCACTGGAGGTGTCAATTCTGGGTTCCAAGTTGGAAACGCTGGATCTCCAAAACGAAGCGGAATTTCACCCATATTAGGAGGAACATTTTTTTCTTGTTTCGATATCAGGAGTCACATTCCGAAAGTAAAGTAGTTAGATCCGAATCACCCTATGTATATATAAATAAATAAAACTCCAGAGTAAAAGTTAAGATAAATAGGAAGAAATGAAAAAGCCATTAATTTTAGGGGAAAAAGGTTTCTCTGATTATACCATTGCCTTTTACTGATATTTGATTTTACGTTAGACCATGTTTTCTTCAACAAAAATCATAAAATTGTTAATTTTTTCTTTTCTCGCTGTGTTACATTAAATGGAGATTTCTCTATTTTTGTATTGATTCCTCATATCTTCATTCATAATACTCGAAATTTTCACAAAGATTCTATTATAATTAAGAAAGATGATTTTTTCCTCTGAAAGGTCAACTTGCCTCTTCAGCTGCAGAAATAGGAAAAATGACAACCTCCCAATATTTTAACTGGCTATAGAATGAAAACTAAATAAGTTAGAGACAAAAAATTTGGTGTGCTTATTTATGTATATAACAGGAGTAAATATGTTAAGTTTCATTAAAATCTGAGATGATGGGTGTCAAAACCTCACTTTTTTGGTTGATTTGATATGGGATTTGGTTCTAATGACCTCCCACACATCAATGTTCTTGGTAAATTAAGACTACAAGGATTACGATGTGACGGTTCGAAAACTATAGCCCACATGCCATCGTTACTAGGACGAGCTAGACTAGTCTGTGGTCCCAATTTAAAGATGAATACGAATAAGTTGTGATTTTCTTAGAGTAGGTTCAATCCATGGCAAGTGGTCCGATGTATGTTGCTCGGCAATTTTTAAAAATTTTGATTTTTGATGTGCAGTTACCTTACCATGTCGTTAGTTCAAAACAATCATTATTTTAATTTTAGTGACTTTAGGTTTCGAGTGGCAGCCATATTTGTTTCCCAAGATGCGCCATTTGGTGGTGTTGTAAGGGGTTACCGAATCTGAAGTATCTCAGCCCCTAGTTTTTCTATCGATGTGGGACAAAAACCAAAATGGCCAGCAAATTGTAAGCTACGAGACTATTTATCAGCCATTATCGTCTATGAAGTATATATAGCAGGGTGAAAAGTTGATCACTGACGTTAGAAGTTCCAAGTTGAGCAGACGATTTTTGCAAGAAGCCAAATGATCAGAAAGGTGAGCTTTTCTGGATAAAGAGGTCTGATATAGAAGTGCTCATTCACCAAGTTTCATCCCTTAGACGTGTGCATCATTTTTAAAGAAATTATTAAAAATGCAGAAAAGTTAAAAAAAAAAATAATGCGTACTTCACAGGTGATCTCTGGCGGGGGACCTGATAAAAATATACAATTCCTCCCCATAACAGTTCTGTATGATATTATTATATACCAAAAATTAGGAGTTTCAGATCTGACTATAAGTACCTTTATTATGCCTACAAATAACCATAGGCGGAAGTACGGATAACAGAGAGTTTACTGTATAGACATCATAAATCCATACACAAAGGATGAATAACTCTCAGAGGGGTTAACCAAAACATACAAGAACAAGTTTGATTCTGTTAGGAAGCAAACAGAACAAATATACATGAAAACATAGTCAGCAGGCTGCGTGTTTCAAGATGCAGAATCGTGGTCAGACATGCAGCAGATGGGAATTCACCACTGGTGCCTCAGTCAAATGCGTACAGTGCAAGGAGACGGTTGTGTTCGTGCAGATCTGTGTATCATTACTGCAGTTCGTTAGTGACAAAATGGAATGTGATGTAGGTAAATTAATTGGTAAAGAATGTCGTAAGTGTGTGTATGGGCCAGTATCAAGATGCATGACGGCACTTAGTGAAGAGAAGAGGAATCTTCTGATAATGCGAACAAGCAGTGGCACTGTAAACATATGCAACTACCATGAGGTAAAGTTTTCTCAAAAGTATCATCATCTGTTTCGTAATTCGTGTTGCGACCCGCTAAAAATCCATAAAAAAAGGTACAACAAAGGGGCATTCAGAAATTTCAAGTGCACACTTACTAAAGGAAAAGAATTATGCAGTAGAGCTGATTCCTGGAAAATCATTATGTGCTACATGATACACAAAATTCTGTTTTCTACAAGGAAAAAAAACAAACAATGATGATGAATCAGGAAATGAACTTGAATTTGTCCCTCCATCAGACAATATTGACGTTTTGAATGCAACGTGTTCAAAACTAGGTGTATCACCTGTTTCGAAAATAAGAAAGTTAAGTGTTGAACAGAGACCAAGAGCAATTAGAAAAAATTATAACTGTCTACAGGATTGTTTACCTATTCCTAAAACACGCTCATACCATAAATATGTACCTCTCAGTGACGCAAAAGTTAGATGCTTTCGCACTTCAATTTCTAATGACTTTCAGAAAGTAAATGTGAGAAAAGCATCCTTGCAATGCCCCGAAACAGGTAACACAGTTGCGACGAAAACTGGTATATTGGAATTGTTGAAGATGTCAGCATCGAAAATGATGACGTGAAAGTTCATATTTACGAACCACGAACTTCATTCAAAATTTCAAGAAACGACAAGACATTGGTGCCTTTCAAGAACATTTTAAGGAAGCTTACACCCACTGAGCTTACAACAGCGACTGGTCGGTGTCACACTATCACTCCTCAGTTGTGTGATTAAATATCTAAACTTTTTGTGGAACACACTGTTTAAATGGTACGTAACCCAGCATAATTCTTGTATGTTTTGCTTAACCCCTCTGTGAGTTATTCATCCACTGTCTATTGATTTATGATGTCTATACAGTAAACTCTAGGTTATCCGTACTTCTGCCTAGGCTTATTTGTAGGTATAACTTTGTGTTAATAATAAAGGTACTTATAGTCAAATCTGAAACTCCTAATTTTTGGTATTTAATAATATGATACAGACCTGTTATGGGGAGAAATTGTATATTTTTTATCAGGTCCCCCACCAGAGATATACCTGTGAAGTACGCACTTTTTTCATTTTTCTGCATTTTTAATAATTTCTTTTAAAAAAGGGGGACACGTGTAAGGGTTGAAACTTGGTGAATGAGCACTTCTATATCAGACCTCTTTATCCAGAAAAGCTCCCCTTCTTGCAAAAATCGTCTGCTCAACTTGGAACTTTCAACGTCAATGACCTACTTTTCACAATGCTTTACTTCATGGACGATAATGGCTAATACATAGTCTTGTACCTTACAATTTGCTGACCATTTTGGTTTTTGTTTCACATCGATAGAACAACTAGGAGCTGAGATACTTCAGATTCGGTAACCCCTTACACCACCACCAAATGGCGCATCTTCGGAAACAAATATGGCTGCCACTTGAAACCTAAAGTCACTAAAATTAAAATAATGATTGTCTTCAACTAACAGCATGGTAACTGCACATCAAAAATCATATTTTTTTAAAAAAAATTGTCAAGCAATGATTTATTCCTTTCCTGGACCACTTAAAAATGGATTTACCCTGTATAAGGATATGCGAGTCAGCGATTTAGAACACTCACGTTATGAATTATTACAATTAAGAAGACCCGATGAACTTCACTGTTTCAGTGACATATTAGGTTTGACACAGTTAATCACTATTGCTTTTTGTCAAGTTTTATTTAAACTACCGCTGCTGCAAATTGATGGATTGTTCAGTCCATGAATTATTGATTCAACTTAGAGCTAGTTTTGGAGCCAAAACTTAAACAAAATGTTCTAATTAATATAGTAGAATTTTGTGTGTGTGTGTGTGTTTACAAATGAGTAGATGGAGCCTACTCCTAAAAAACGAGTAGATAGAGCTCTTGTAACATACCTATGCTGCATACCGGTCATTCTCTTGCAAATAATTATCACAACACTTTTGCATAACATTTAGCAACAGCCAGAAACCCAAACGTGTTACGAATACAAAGAACACAAACATAGCGGTATGTCGAGAAATACTAATGGTGTCATGTCATGTTATGAATACGTATTTTGCTACGAAAATCTAGCACACAATGCCGAGTAAGCTAAGACGGGTTAGTTAAAGGCAGGTTATATATTTCATTAGACGCGATGCACATGACGTCTAACACTCACTCCATTTGCTCAATCCCAACGTGGAAGCACCTAAATAGTTCCAAGTACTTCAGTCTCATATCACATTTCAATATTGGCACTGTTGTAAATATTACTTTTCTGCTATAAATTTTAGCTTTTGGTCGTCAGTGACAAGACATTACACGTTAGCAAATGCAATGTTATTTTACTTTTCGTTAAATATGCACTCGAGTAGATTCACACACAAATACATGGCGACATACGGAGAAAACTAATGGCGTCATTTCGTAATATGAATGACACGTATTTAGCTACAACTATTACGGACGAGTTGTCGAGCGAACAAAGATGGGTTAGCATATTCATGTTTTCATCCTATGCAATGTACATCGTCATTAACATTCCCAAGTGCTCGGCCTGAAGGTGCAAGCTGCTAAATAGTCCGACGTACTTTCCCATCTTTCATGACACTGTCATATTTTGCGCTTTAACATTTCCACACACGTTGGAAACATTACATTTCACTCAAAAGTCAAAAGTAAAGTTAACCGGAAAATACTACAGACGCATTAATTCTTGTGCTAATATCGTTGTCATGATTCTACATAGTATATAATCAGGGTTGGTTTTCGGCCCTGGTACGGCCAGAAGTATATTTTAAACGTGCCTTAGTTTATCGGAATCAATAATTTAAAAAATACAGTGAAAAAAGTACGTCCTCAAGCAGTGGGCCAGGCCAAAAATTAACGTACGGTACTCTGCTACAAAAAGATACTTTCAGTATTCAAGTACCTTATTCAGTTAACCTTTAGGCACTACTTTAGCAGACGATTCCACCAAGTATAACATGATTTTATTATTGTTTTTCGCCAATTTTCATGTTAGTTCAGGTTAATGTAGGTTTGGTTAGGTTAGGTTCTGTTATGTTGTTAGGTTAGGTTAGATATCGATATATACACTTTCTCTTGAGAGTCTTGTGAGTAGAAGTCAAATTAGTGTTCCTCACTATCAAAAGTTAAGGGTTAACTATAGTAGTGCCGCACCAATTTTTAGAAATTTACAGGAGGAATTGAGATAATTGTGTGATGTTTGAGAGTATTAGGGAGGTAAATATTGATGTTGGTAACATTTGAAGTGAATAATAATATTGTTGTTGTGTGTTTTTTAAGATGTTTTAGGACGCACTGGATGTTGTGGCGGAAGGAACTATTTTGCGTAGAGTTACAGTTGTCACGTGGAAGGCGGTAAGGCAGTGTTGAAATGGCGTGTCTTTGTGATGATTATGACATTTCTTGCGTTATTGTTATTGAATCGTATGGAACTGACGAGGGAAAGTGCATTTTGAAGGTTACTTAGCAGAGTATTTACGTAAGGAAAGGAAAAGACCCCGAAACAATTGTACACGACTTTCTAATGGAAATTGGGAGAGTTAACACACCTGTGTGCTGAAGGTAAGTGTGAACATGTATCAAAATATATTTTGTAAAGATACATGACCGCACCTAACTTTACCTAACCTCCACGTTCATATGTTCAGAAATTTAAGATAATTTACGAAAAAGGAAAATAAGGAATTATTAATAATAAATGTGAACATATAAAAATTCATTTTGTAATGATACATGACCGCACCTAACCTTACCTAACCTCCACGTTCATATGGTCACTAATCTAAGATAATCTACAAAAAGTGCAAGAAAACAATTGCGTAAACCGCTCGCCTCCGATGAACACGTAATGTCTGTGTTTTAAGTGATTTTAAAATTGGTGCGTCACTACTATAGTAATGCCAAAATTCACATTGTATTTCACCTGTAAATTTTCTATTTGGTAGAATAGTCTGCTAAAGTGTAACCAAACTTTAGTTTACGTCGGATGTTGTTTTCGGAACAGGACGATCTCGAACTGAATCTAAGTTAACCTGCTTCGTTCAAATTACGCATCATAGTAATGTATTACAATCAACTTAATCATTAACCATGAAAGATGGGATGCATAAAAACAATGCCCAAAGTCACAATAACAGTTTATGGAATTCGTCTCGTTTATTACTACCGTTTGAATAGTCAAGTCAAGCGTAGCTTAAAGTGCAAGGTATTTTAGCTTTAACGTAAAGCATTCTACTGTCTTATTAAATATACAAAAGAAGGAACAAAGTTTAAGTATCATACATATCACTGAAACAAAGAATTAAAAAAACATTTCTACCACAGACAACTCTTGTTTTCAAAATTTTACTTATTTTTATCAGAAGTGTTCAAAACGCATCCACCCTACACACAAAATTCGTGGCATTTTCGAAAAAATAAGTGTAATATCAAAATACAACGTGTACAGAAAACTTCTGTTTTGAACAATTTTACCTCCGTAAATAATTATAAAATAATGCACTGACAACTTCTTTGTATTAGTAATATTTTTGAAAATAGAAATATTTGTATATATCTCCAGCTAAAGCTGAAATCGAAACTCAAAACACTGCACGCGGAAGTGTACGCGTGAAAGTGTAAATCTTAAGTCGTTTCATATTTAACATGTCAATAATATAAACTAATTCTTTAATGATAATCTCCCTCTTAGGGAACAGAGAAACTTAAATTAAAAACGCTTGTTATACTAAATTAATTATTTTCATTTCTCATTTAATGAGGTTAATTAATATAATGCATAAGATTTTATATTGCCTAGTAAATCCCGCCAGTTTTTTGACTTGGGTCGCATGTGTCTGGTGCTACATTATATTCATTTGTACTAACTCGTCAACACAAAACCGTAGACATACAAAAACATTCACAGATATGAAAATGATAGGCTTAAATTCATCATAAGTAAATTCATCGCCAGCAAATTCATTGACCGTGATTTCATCAACAGCAAGGCCATCGATAAAAATTTCATCGACGGAAAAAACAATTTTAAGCTCATTGTCAGCAAAGTCATCAAAGATTCATATTTATAGATTTATTAGCGTTCTTTAAGATCCCTTTGTCCCTTGGTAGCATAGCGCGAGCTACTCTCCGCTATGTCCGTCCGTCTCCCGTGTTAAAAATATATCCTGAGCACGTATGTTATCTCGCATAACAGTTATAGCGAGTTCTATTGAAACAACCCAAATAGCACCCACCCAAACTTGTAGTAATTTGTACGAGGTTTGGCATTGCAAGTTTGCACAAAGTTTGGCATTGCCTTCCTGCAAACTTGCAACAATATTGTATCAAACTTGCTCCTTGTCACATGCGAAATTTGCTACAACCTTTTCACGCCAAACTTGCTACAAACTTGTCTTGTTAAACATCAAGCCTGTGGTGCAAAAAGGTTTCTGGATTGGGGCTCGAACCTAGGCTCTTCTATTTTTTGTCCGTCACTCTACCGACTGCTCTATCGTACTACTACTCTTTTATTTTAGTAGTCCTTTTTTGGTATGAAGACAATTTCTTAAGTAAATGCACTGATATAGGCTGAAATTCGAAACTGCGAAAGCTCATTGATCCTGTTTTAGAGCTATGAAGCCTGCTTTGTTGATTTTCCGTAAGCGATCCTCTTCAGGAAAATCTCAATTATGTGTTTACTTTACGCTCAGGTTCATGACATGTTGCGTTTTTTATTTTTGTGTTGTATACAATGAAAGAAAAGAATAATTAACTTGAATTGTTTAACTTATTTTCGGGAAATGCGTACAATTATGAAAATCGTGTATAATGAAAAATACAATAGCAATGAAAGGATAGGAAATATTTATATGTACGAACAAAAAGAAGTTATTAAAAAAGATATTGTTTTGGAAACCCGGCGTTCAAGTTAGTAATCAAACAGGAAAAATGAATGTTAGTTTACCACTGCAAGGACAAATCAACCAGGAGTAGATTTCGGCCCTGGCCCAAAGAGATCTGCCAGGCCAGGCTAAATCCGGCTGTAGTCCGATATTTTTCCATTTTCGTTCTGTTGATAAACAAAAATTACTTTACGAAATTGGTCGCATTAAAATTTATATACTGTAACAACCAGTGTCGGTCTAGCGCCATCACGGGCCCTCGGCTACAGTTGGCTGTGGGCCTCCAGATCGAGAAACTTTTCAGAGTGTATCTTTGGTACTTACGACAATGAGGATTAAATGTTTATGAATTATTTTAAATCTATTTATATAACGATAAATGGCAAGGTAAAAAATATTTTAGCAATATAACGTAGATATAAATCATAATATAACAAGTTTCGAAGTCAGTTCAGCACTGTACCGTATGATGTGATTAAGGTATGAGTGAAATAAAGAGAAATATGTTGCATAACTTCATCACTTCGTCATACAGTACAGTGGTAAAATTATGTTAAACCTGCAGAGTTGTATACAATTTATTTTACATTATGAGAACTAATGACTAATATTTACAGTGTATTACAAAATTTATCTGACCACATAACTGTAACAAGACGAAAATATTGGTATAACTAGCAAAGTGAAGCCTATTTTAGATTTATATTAATACACACAAATAAATTACTGATTACTACTAATAAATGACTACAATATCATAAAACACCTAATAGTAAACATTTTTCAGCAACGGAATGTCGAATTCCTCAGCCAAAAGAAATAACATGAAAACAAATGAGAACTTGTCCACACAGCGGAGATAAAAAAAAACACCTAACTGGAAATGGTCCTGCATCATCTTTTCTTGACTGAATCCCTCAGCTGAAAATGCTTACATATATTTGAAATGCTTCTTGTTTGATTTGATCCAGTACAAAATACCGACGGAAAGAACATTTAGTTACTGATTATGAAAATGAGGTACACAAATTGTTACATACAGAGCTGTAAAATTCTATATATTTTATTATTTTCTTTGAGTTCATTAAATGCTTTTTTTTTTAACGAAAAAGAATTGCATCTTATCCATTGGGCTAAACGTCTCGCCTCAGAAATAAAATCCGTTTTGTTGTTGTTCGTGTCTCCATTGAGAGAGGTTGGGGGAAGGGTTGGTATGTTCCTTAAGTGGGACTAGGTTTCAGCGCTCTTCACATTCAGATTTTCATTTTTTCAATACCACCAGAATGCGTTGGTTGCTTTTTTTTCTGAGCCATAAAAGATGAAGCGAAATCCCGCGTGGAGAAGTAAAAAAATCAGTGGCTATTTAGTCGCTGAGGGATTCTACTCTGCGGATCACCTGCTTATGGCCAACAAGCGACCAGAACGACTTCCGACCTGTCAATCAGAACAGACTGATGTTAGTCGTAAGTCGATGACTACCTGTACATGCGAATGTAGCAGCAACATGGATAAACGCAAATATTTTGTAGTGTTCGAACGGGGGGTGGGGGTGGCGGGGAAATTCCCTCCTCGTATAAATGTATCTCTTGCTCGTATCACAGAAATAACATAATATCCGTACCTTGGATAAGAGTTTCCCTGCTATGTATACATACCGACAGTACACAAGTATCCCTCCCTCGTTCGGAAGTTTAATTCGAACACTGCTATTATACACAATTAACTTTTTACGTTTGCTCACCTGTATTTGAAAAACAGACAGAGCTTTTCTTTTCTTCAGGCCTAGAACAAAAATATGACTGAATTAAAGTGTTTGTTTTCTTCAAATCTTCTTCTCTTTCTTTCCTTTTCTTCATTTGCAGCGCCATTTGCATGTTGAACACATTTTCTACTGCTTATTACATTTACATTAACAAAACCAACTCATTACAAATGACGTTTTCACCTTGCAGGACTTAAAGATTACGAATCACTAGCTATTTCGTTCACAAAACAAACCGAAACGTAGACAAATATATTTCGATATAGACTACTACTGTACTATGATCGTGAATTATTATCACATGACCTCTTACTCCGCTTTTTACATAATCACTGTTCGCCGGTCGGCCCCCACGTGAGGTGACTCACCTTCGATATTGGCACCTGTTCCCAAAATAACAGAGAAATTAAAGAGGGTGGGGCGTAACTTTAGAACGGGAGTGACAAGCTGACACTGAGCTCACCAGTCTAGAACATTTAATAATAGTCTATGTTATCGTGTGAGAAAATATTTTACTAGTGGATTAAAATGATTGTTTTAAGGAAGTTAACACATGCGAAGAAAACTATTTACTCATAGGAAAATGTTTTAGAATTAAAAAATAGTTATTTTAGTTACTATTTCCATCCTGTTTTTCATTAAAAATAATTAATTGTTTTTTGTTTTTGTTTTTTTAAAAAGTCTGATAATTATGTTTACTACATATTTTAAATATTTAATTCCCTATGCGTCCGGGCCCCCTACAAGGCTTTAAAGCCCCTTAGGCCCTCGGCGATTGCCGACCTAGCCAGACCGGCACTGCTATCAACTGCTTGTTAAAGTTACTAATACGCCCACATAGCACAAGGACGTCCCATGGACAACCAGGGGATGTCCCGTCCGGCATATAGGGACGTCCAAAGGACTTCTCGTTGATCCCGCAGGACATCCAAGAGAAATCCTCATGTCTGCGAATATCCCGAAAATGGGATATCCCGTAGGACCTGTTTGGCACACATGTGGGATATCAATGGGACCTATATAGGACTTTGATTTCAGGAATATATATTATGGATATCAAGGGGATGTCCCACCTTATCCCGTGGCATATATGCAGGGTGTATACAGGATTGTCGTATATACCACCCTTGAACATAATCTTATTGCTGGGAACTACTGTGAAACCCCAACTGACTATGAATTGATTTATGGCCTTTAAGCATCTTTGGCACAGGCTAGAATAGAGGCAAGTTTGGGGCGGGCTTTGGGGGCCCTGGCACCCAAAGTTTAAATTGGGCTCCTAATGGGGGACCCAAATGATAAGGTGAGAACCTCCTATTTCTATATAGTACATGGTCATTCGTTTTTTCCTTCTACTAAGCTTATCTCAATTTGGAAAATGTATTTCATTGATAAATTCCTCCCTGAAACTTGTGTGCTACAGTACTCATATAAATTACATTGATAATATCCCATCGACTGGGTAATGGAGTTAATTCGTGCATTGCTTGTGTTGTTTCTGGAGTTTTGTGCAAAACATCGATAAAGACCATTTAGTAAAAAAAAAGAAAAGATAGAATGAAAGAAAAAATGAAAACCTACTTTCTGTCGTTTATCCCTCGGAACGCAAAGATCGGGTCAAAAATGACCAGTCAAAATATTATTTTTGTTTGTGTACTCCGCATACTATCAGCAATGTAATGGCTTCATTTGCAAGAATCAGAATACAACAGATACGGTGTGCTTTACATGTGAGAGTGAAAGAGGAAGGTAGTTTGATTCTGATAGTTTTATATGTCGTACTTTATATGTGTAAATAAGTAAGAGACTCATAGTACCTTTATTTTTGTGCAATCATGAAAATGGTTGCAAGGTTAATATAATGTATGTTTTATTCTGTATGTTTCATTATTTTGTAGTATCTACTTGAAAAAATAAAATACAATAAATAAATACAATACAATGCAATAAATACTATACAATGAATACACCCATACTCTAAAATACCTTGATTTTGAACAAGTACTTTATTTCATACGAGAAATATACATGCTTCGAAACTGACTCATCTTGACGTTCCGTGAGATGAAATTATCTTGGTGTTCCGAGGGTTAAGGATCATTCATCGTGACATTGTCATATACAAACATAATTTA
Organism: Lepisma saccharinum; assembly: GCA_022664845.1. Classification (NCBI taxonomy): domain Eukaryota; kingdom Metazoa; phylum Arthropoda; class Insecta; order Zygentoma; family Lepismatidae; genus Lepisma; species Lepisma saccharinum. The sequence goes on along the minus strand of JAGDQP010000510.1, from coordinate 36,470 downwards.
AGAAAAAGAAATATATACAAGAAAAATAAGCCACAAGAAGAACTCACACAAAAGTAGAAGTAAACTTGCACTTGGAAAAATATCCTTGAAACTGCTGTTTGGATGCAATTATTGTTTGCCGTTAATACCGTCCTAATTTTGAGTTTCTAATACAACTTATAGATAGGGAAACTATATACAGCAGGAAAAAAGTATTTGGACAAGTTCGATAGAGAGGAAATCAGATGATCACACGTAAAACATGGACCATTTCGAAATCTCTTGCCCTTTTATAATAATTTGGATACCTTAGATAGAATACTTAAGAAATAACTACCACTCGATACACCTGGAAGGTAACAGGCAACGAAAGAGTGACGACTACGTACATTAATCTAAAAAAACAGTATTTGGACAACGCAATACTACTCTCGAAATAAATGTTCTAGGTACTCTTTTGTGTAGAAGAGCAGTCTACTTAGTGTATTGAAGCAATCCACACGGTGTCAGGCAAACCATGCTTTACCGTTGGATACATCATAAAGCAACGTAAACAGAGCAATTATTGAGGAATAGAATCTGTTCTGGCCAACCAAGAAAACTAACTGCCCAGAATGAAACTTACATTCTTCCTTCTGTGAATAATACTCAAACAATTAGTGCTAAAGATTTGGCTATACTTCACTCGCCTAGAATATGTTATTTAATGTTAGTAATTGATTGAACAACCCAAAATTCTTTGAAACAATTGGGATTTAGAAGATGTGTATCCAGAGTATGAATACTGGCACTCTATTAGTAATTACACAACCCCAAATCTTAACGGATTCTCCAACATTTGTATCAGTTTAAATGATGTTCTGCTTTCTGAAAGATCCATTCTTCTTTCGCCACACGTCCTAATATCCATCACTACAATACAATCTTAGTCGCATCCTAGAAAAACAAAAAACTTTTTCCAAAATTCCAGGCACTCATATTGATATTTCTTGGAAAATTAGAACTTCTTCTTTCTGATTTCTTCTAATATGTATGTTTTGTTTCTGTTAACACATCTTCTGAATCCCAATTGTTTTGTTCACATCTACACATCTGTAACATTAACTTGCATATCATAGACAAGTGAAGTAACCAAATTTTTAATATTAATTCTTTGAGTTTTGTTCACAGAATGAAGAATGTAGGTTTCATTCCGGGCAGTTAGTTTCCTTAGTCGACCAGAACGAATCCCCAATAATTATTATGTTTTATGTTTCTTTATGATGTAGACTATCTAACGGTAGAGCATAGCTTTCCAACAAGCTTGGCTATGTCTCAGTACCTTTTACCTTCCGCACGTACTTTGAAATTAAAGTGAGCAGTTCCAATGTTGTTCAAATCAATTTGTTCCCCATGCTGCTTCTTTATGCCTGACACGATGTGGATTGCTTCAATGCACCACGCAGAGTGCTCTTGTACACAAAAGAATTCCTAGAACATTTATTCCGAGAGCAGTATGGGGTAGACCAAATACATTTTTTGCCATGAATTTACGTAGTTATCACTCTTTCGTTGCCTGTTACCTTGCAGGTGTATCGAGTACTAGTTATTTCTATACCATTCTTTCTAAGGTATCCAAATTATCATAAACAGGCAAGAGATTTCGAAATGGGCCAGGTTTTGCACGTGATAAGTGTGCTTTTCCTCTTTGTTGAACTTGTCCAAATATTTTTTTTCTCAGTGTAGGTGAGGCAGAAGCTTCTTGAGCCTGTGGAGATCGAGATTTTTAAAAAAAAAAAAAAGTCAAATAAAGCAGTAGTGCGGCGGAAGGGTGAACCGGAAAGAAAGAGAACCATATTTGGGAAAGCTGGATAACTCCCCTGAATAGACTAACATTAATTTATGTTATTTCCTAAGTTTATTTACTAGTAACAGCAGAAACTTTGTTCTTATTAGTTAGAACATAATATGCTTTATTGAATTTTTTTTGCGTTATACAAACATTATTAAATTCTGTAATAGCTGGGCCTGGGGAAGCATTCATAATGACTATATGTATACTATTATATGTGGTTTTTTTAATGAACATACAATATTTGGCAAAATCTGAATTGGATTTGTATCATATGTGCCTTCTTAGACTCTCACATGGAAACAAATATATATATATCTGAATGCCGCTCCCCCCAAAGTTACAGAGAAATCGGCGCCCCTGGGTAGAGGAGAGGATATGGGAAAGAAATTTGAAGATATCATCACGGCATTTGCCTGGTATAACTAAGGGAAAACCATGGAAAAGAACAGTCAGGATCGAACTGACTAAGATTACCCATTTTCCGGTCTTGATACCAGGCATGATGCCTAAAGACCACAAATAAAATTCAAAAGAAAAAAGTATGAAAATATTACCTTGTGTCCTTCGGTATGGTAAACTCCTCCATGTGGACCTGTAGATTGATTCTTGGTGCTTCCCCATGCAGTCAGTGTTCTCATCGTTTGGTTCTGGGAGACCCTCACACCCCACCAGCCGCACTGCTAATTTAATAATTAAAAGCAGAGCAGGTCCGGCAGAATGAGAGGCCCCATAACAATTCCAACTCCAAGAAGCTCTCGAAAAGCGATTGCGGATTATACAAAATTCAAATAACAGTATTTTATTGTTGTTTTAATTTTTAATTTATTAATTCCAGAACAAAATTGACACAAATCAATCGCATATTTCACGGCATTGAAAAAAACAACTCAAAAACAAATAAAGTCTCAGTGATTAAATTTTTATCACTTGTTACTACACAACTGTCGTCTATTTTGTGCAAATTTGGAATTTTGATGTGTGTTCCCTTGAGATATATGATGTTGAAAATACCCGATTTAAAAAAATCTCAATGTTTGCAACCCGACAAAAAATAAAGGATATGGTTCTCTGATCTGCAACTATTTTGAGAAGTCGTATACCATATAGCCTCTATCCAGGCAAAATATTGAAGGTGAGTCCCAGTTATTTCTTTTAAAAAATATTTTTTTTAAAAAAATAAGATTTTGATGATTCAAACATCAATATTCATAGGGTTTTTTTTTCGAAGTATTAAAGTGCCCTAAATGTGCACAGAACATAACATGTTGTATATTTCATTATCTTTCATATGTTTTTCGTTTGAACTCAATATCTTTAAAAAAAAAGTTATAGACTTTAACGCAAACCTCTGAGAAGTGCAAAATACGCTGACGCCTATGTGCAAAATTGCCGCTACAAGAAAACTGAACAACTAACAAATTACTGAATGCCTGTTTGCAACTCCCTGAATGTACCACATACTTCGGTAAAAAAAAAAAAAGTTTCAGCAACCTTTTAAAATGAAAGTAGCTGATTTGATATGAATTGACCCAATGGGTCAGTATTTTCATCATCAGCTGGTAAAGGGAATAAAAAGAAGCGTGTGCGGAGTTCGTTGATACATATCGCTGTGGCAATTCAGGGCGAAAATAATCTTGCCACACCTTAAGAAAGGCCCTGGCCGATACCTTGTTTATCCTTGCCATACCCAATTTTGGCCTGAGCCAAAGATGCTAAAAAAAACCATACATAAATTCAATGCAAATATAGCGTTGACAACAAATGAACCTTTAAATGCGTCACACGAAGTTGAAAAAAGCTTATTCTTCTTACTGCCATTGGTTCAGAGTAGGCCCTACCTGCCGCAGGGTTTTTTTTTCACGTGCTGGTTTTAACAAACGATGTTTATAGAACTACTCTTCGTTTTCATGTTCACACCGATTTCAAATTCGCATTGGCGTGAAATCTTGGAACAAATACAGATTAATGGGTACATGGTTCACCGTTCCGATTCACTACTCCAAGTAGCGCTGAACTGAATCACAATTTCACTAGTAATTAGGAAGTTAAAAATTAGGCAAAACATAATTTAACACATCCTAACAAGAGAAAAAACTAATCCAACCGAACTTTTCTAAGTCATACGCTAACCTAATCGGCTGTCATGGGCGCATAAATAACATTCGGGACAAAATAATGTTCCATAAGTCGGAGACAAAGTGAACATAAATATCACGGTCGTACAATTTGATTGGCGCGGAAATGGAATAGCAACGTATAACCGCCTGTGGCAGCAGCAAGAATACGTAATGATGAAACAATCTAACCTGACTTCTCTATCCTGTCACAGACTACCTAGCTGACTGTAGTGGGTGCTTGCAAAGGTAAAATAAAATTTGCCATAAATCGTAGACAAACGAAAATATATTGCGGTCGTGCAATGCATGTAATAGTAGAGTGTGGAAAGTAGAAAAACGCATTTGTGTGCGTAGTACATTACTTCCCATGCAGTGCAAATTTGCAGAGTAAGGTTCATGAACGAACAAATGAGATTTTCACAATTCTGAAGCCCAGTTGCACTATCTGCACCCCGAAAACCTGCATTCATTACTGACTGTAGGGTACTGAGAAGGGTAGGCATTCACTACTGACTGTAGGTTATGTTAGAATAATTAGGCCTAGGTGGTTCTTCATGATGGAGTAGCAAACAAATTTACTACTTGCACAAAGTGACAAACAAAATATGCGAACCAACTATTTGAAATGTCCGTAGTGTTTTTAAAGTTTATTTATGGCCTTTAGGCATCTCAGGCTCAGCCCGGGGAGGTGTTGCAAGGTATTGAGCCAAAGCCGGTTTGTAGGTGCCATCCTGGCGTTTGCCTGGTGTGACTGAAGGGAAACCTCATCATGCAGTAGGATAGGCGGCAGGTTGGCGCGAACCCACGACCTTCCGAATTCGAATTGTATGGTGGTTCGTAATAATCACATTGTGGGATATTTCTAACTTAAGCAATTTCTCACCGACCATAACTACACATTGACTTTTACAGCCTTCTTGTTCATTAATAATAATAAACGAAACATTTTTCATGCATTAGTTTAGGTAGACCAGTTATCTACACTCTTGTTCTGCATGTGTTTATGACTACTAAATTTTCCTTTCGCCATGTCTCATCTTCCCTTAATTTTCTATCACCTACTGATATCTCACTGTCTTCTACACATTCCGCACCCCAGAGCGTAGCAAAACAAGTTAGTCAGATTGGATTTTAACACCGCGTGCATGGCTTTTCTCGTGGTGGTCCCATTTCCTCCAAGCATTTTATCATCATCCATTGTGCCTGAACCAAAGATGCCTAACGGCCTTAAACTAAAAGCAAATTCAGATTGATTTTTTAAAACAAATATCAATTCAGTAAACCTATACATACCCCCTCCATCAGAGATCTTCTGCATGTTCCCGGGATTAAAGTGATCAAACTGGGCTGTCCGTGAGACGTCCCTGGGAAAAATGTGGGCGTAGTCCGTGACAGTGCCAAAGCTCTCACAAACATTGTCAAATCAGCTAGTTTTGTGCTTGTCTAGGGTGTCTTCCAGAGAAGGTTTTCCGTGGAATAGTTGTACATCTCTGAAGGTGCTGTTAGGTCTCCAGCGGATTTACAACTAGGTTCCATATGCTATTACGAATAGCCTATCTTAACTAGAATTTTCCCCTCTCCCCCACCTTTTAGTGACCTTGTTCTAGCATAATGTGACCCTATTTTTTTCAGTGATTCGGGGAAGAAACGGGGTAATTCCACTTCTTCCTTGTTGCAACAGTAAATTTGGCTACCTCCCCCTCTCCCATGAAAGATTACTCCATTCTTAATACTTTTTATCCATAATCCTTGAATTTGGAGTTTAGAAGTGAGTTTTTAAGTCAATTAGAAAATTCCTATTATGGTTAGAAAAGTGAAATAACAAAAAGTGTAGTTCAAGGATTTTGCGAAAAGGTAGGAATACAAAATTAGAATTCCTGAATTGAGTATAGGGATAGCCCTCGACAGAAGTCATTTCTCAATAAAAACAAAATTCTTAGAAGGATATTTATTCTTCAATCGGGGGAGACCATACAGCAGGGGAAAAATGTCTCAGTCGGGGAAAACTCCACGGATACCGGGGGTGAGGATGGTCACCCTATATCCTAGCAGCATATCCCACATGTAATTTGAGCAAATTCTTGCTCCATGTAAAAACACACAATAAGTGTGCAGAACAATGTTGTCAGATTTCTAAAACAAATATTCTCTCCAGAATGCGTGAACATTTTCGTCAAGGCATAAAATCTCCCTCCCTTTAACAATCTATGAAAAAGTTTTAAAATCAATTTGAGATTATTTCTCTCGTAATATTTGCTACGTTTGCCATTAACATTTTTCATTTATTTATAAATCGCCTGTAGAGCCCCGTGGGAACTTTCAACTTGAAACGCAAGCAAACTTCAGCATTCCCGTTTTATTTTTATTTTTTTCGTGATGAATACGCAGATCTCAACATGTCCAGATTCCAGAATCCAAACGTACAAATACAAGAGGACGATCAGACGTAAATGTGTTTGGAATATTGTGCACGTTATGTCAATTCAATTCAAACGTCTCTTATTTCTGTCCTTTTTCATTCATAATTATTAATAAGTCTGTGACATTCCCTTGCCGTGATTTCTACTTGAAAATACTACAGGCTTTGTATTTATGGGTCGTTTTAGTAATCAAGAGTCTTATCCCATCTTGCTACCATTAAGTTTTTGTTTAGTGCTTTCAAATTACAAAAGCTGATTACCAGCAGGGACCCAAACGCGGAACTCTAGCTGTGACTCATGATCTGATACATGTGACCTCTTGAGCACTGTCGTCGTTTATCGCCATATACTGGACTGTTTGCATGGTTAATCATCTTTACAATGACATTATCTCTCATTGATAACAAATAAATCAATGTATTGCAGTTCGGATAATAGCTCTGACCCGCTGTTGGTTATGCAACCACGCCTTTTTTCTAAATATTACTCGTAAAATGAAGTCTGTTTGAGATATCGACTTGACGCAAAATAATTATTGTTACCTGCTGTAAAGTTGTCAAATTCATGCACATTTCGACCTACCTTTACCTCAGGGAATCTCTGGGAATCTCCTAGTTCCTTTAGGGAATCCACTGCGCAACCATCACACAATTTCGAAATATGCATTTTGGATAGAGCAAGTTGGAAGTCTTTGGGGGTACCTTGTCGCCGCAGTTCTACTGTTAATGGTATTGGAAATATAAATCTCTAAATTCCAGTCGAAATTCTGATGATTTTGCAAAACGAAAAGGCGCTTGCTTGAAATTCCTAGGTGTCCATCTTCTTCAGAGATTCTACAATATTGCTGGATCAACATACGAATAATTGCAAACAACAATCGTTCACACGAGTGGCGAAAGTGTAGAAGTTGTACATATTCGATGTTATACTTCTTATTGTTCTGTGTATTGACGAAAGCTTGGCCTTCACTTTACCTACGTACGGGATTTCAAGTTCAACATTTATTAGTTCAGAAATTATAAAACATACCCATGTAATACTTGCCCCATAATTCCTCCCACAAAATATTGGACGCGGCGGACGTTCCTGCCCTTTTTGTATTACCAACATCCCTTACCTTATTTCACTTCCACTGTATTTCACTTCGTACGTGTCCACTGAAAAGAGAGAAGAGAGGAGAGCGAGAGCTTATAACAATGGACTCAACAGCATTTGATGACCAATTATAATATATTTTCAACTAATATCTTGATTTCATTTGTAATTCGCATCATTGCTGTTTTGTGTTATTTTGCTTTCTCTTTGTGTTTATTACCATAGTATTGGCGAAGTAGTACACAGCACTAGAATAAACTATACTTTGTCAGTAAATGAAGTTGACTTCATCGTTATAGTCCCTGCCTTCACCAATATTTTCGGGCTTTTAATATTCTGGCAACACTGACGGTGCTTCACACTAGTCGCTTCTAGTGTAGAACAGCATTACCTATAACCATGGTAAGTTATACTTCATTCTCTGCTTTCGTTTATGAGAAACTGACAAAAGAAAACGGGTACACGTTTACTGGACCGAAGCACCAGTTTACCCTTAACCCGTTCTCCTGACCCTCACACTCCTGCTCTGAAAAAAAATCTCACATTCTGACTTCCTACCCTGTCCCCTCTCTTTTGGAACCAGTCCGGCGAAAATCCCCGGAACTTGGTTCGTAAGGTTATCTTGTTAGTAGTATTCCTAGGTTGCTTGGACTTTTTGACCTATTTAGATAGCATACGTTCTTCTTCTTATGAGAGACAGGAGTTACTATAGGCAATGCTGATCTCTTTGAAATCATTAAACTATATCAATCAATCTACTAACTCTCGCACTAAAGTAGGGTTATCAGGTCTCTCCACGTGGAAACTTGTAAATTCCCTTAATAACAATGAAAGCAGAATTTTACAGTAGACCTACTGTGTTGACGATCGTACTTTGTGATGCCTCACTGTGAACTAGGAAGACGAACAGGGAAAAAAAAAAAACAAGACGAAAATCTACAGAGTGCATCCAAAACTCATGCTACATGCAAGGCCAAATAGCATGCTCAGCGGAGAACATAAAGAGGACAGAACAATCCTAGGTTGAGATAAATAGTCTCGATTACTTTTGTTTAACGATCCATTATTTTACTCCACTGAAACACATGAGGATATCCACCAAGTGAGCTGGATATGAATAAATAAAGTTGATCGTTAATAAAACAGTTTCTATGTGTCGAAGAAATCAAAGTGGATTATATAATTTTGCGCAACGGTAATATGGAAAACGAATTCAACTAATTATATTAACGTAACAGTGTTCATAAAGCCTAGCTGCAGATAAAAACACAGTGTAGAGAGTTCGTACATTGAATCGGTGTAAGTCTTCATTCCAAGGCTAATCTAAGCAGTAGAATTGTATCTGTGAAGGTCTTTAGGTAACCCCTATGGGTAATTAAATAATAATAATAATAATAATATACTTCAAGTGGGAGTAATGCTCTACCAATAGGAATCAGGACTTATTCTTGACCTGTAATCTCAAATAAAACAATTATCAATAATGTAAAAGCATTTAATTAGTACTCAAGCCTTCCCAGAGTACTAACCCTAATCTAACCTTACTTAATGCCTTTCAATAGACTCACATAGCTTAAACAATGACGAGGTGAGGCACATAGATTATATTAGTTTCATGAATCATGAAAAATATTACGTTAAAAGTGGAAAAGAATCTTAACATTTAAAATTATTAGTTGAATCTCATATATGTTCATGCTAAGTATTAAATGTATCAGATCATACTGGAAACTCAGCCAAATTTATACATTGCATCTGAGAAAAGTGAAAGCATTTAATTGTTTAAATGTTAAGCTTATATCATAATCTGTAATACTGAAATCATTAGCAGACATTAAATATCTTTAGAACTGATTTATTATTAACAAGCACATCAATCTATTACATCTGTTACATCAATCTGTTACATTATTCCAGTGTAACAGTACGTGGTTGAAAAGTATTTGAAGGTCAGAAGAGAATTACAAAATTGCACAGTGCAAAGAAAGCAACAAAATTTAAGAAATAATTTAATTACGTTTTACATACTGAATTCAATAGAGAAGGTTAGGTTTGGTTATATTGAGTTATTAAAAATTTCAATAAAAGTATTCAGCTGTCACAATTAGGCAGGTCAATACAATTGCACAGTATTAAGCAATCTCTGCATAAAATTAATACGAGCTGAATTAATCAAACCTACAAATTATCAAGATTAATTAACATATCTGAACTTAAATCAAAGTGTTCTTAATATCACTATAAAGCTTTGGTATTTTGCGTTGATTATAAATATTAGTACAGAAGCTGAGCATGTCAAGAATTCACAGAATTTATCGGCTACGGTGAATGAATTCGATACCATATTAACTTAACCTAACTTCATAAAAAGCTAAGCTACTGAACAAGAATCGCTGAATTTAAAAAAAAAATTAGGCTAAAGCAAAGACAGAGAATTTTGAGAGGTTAGGGAAATCAAACTAGGTTATAAACCCAACCATATCTGGAATAGGTGGTGGTCTTCTGCAAAATGTTTAGTGTGACATGATTATAATATTAAGCAAATCACTAAAAGTAAAAAATATTATGATTAATAATCGTTGGATCACGATATATATATATATACACAATTAAATTAATGTGTTGCCACACAAATCAATCCGCCATATTAAAATTACGTAAATTTAAAGAAAAAGAAATAATTAACTGTTTCTGTCTGAAATCCGACTTGCCTGACGTTATTCACTAAGTTCTTGGAACTGAAATGATCCTATTTTAAATACAGTATCTTGTAAATAATACGCAAAACTTGCAAGCTCCATCATTTGAACTTGTGTTAACAAAAACTCACACATCTCATCTAGCTAGGGAAAAAAAGAACGGGCAAAAATAGTCCCTTGATTATTTATACTAGCAACAACCTATATACAGCAATTACCGGTTTATAATTAATATGAAATAGCAAAAATAATTTATTCAAAAGTAAATAGAACGAAAGAAAAGAGTAAAATCAGCCGAAAAGGAAGAAATTCATAATTTAATTCAATTACTCTGCAGCCAATTATATCCAAGGACTCTTTTCATGTAAGTAGCCTATGATCAAAAATAAAAGAGAACAATAAAAACAAGTAGGACATGCAATGACGTCACTATGATGCATCGTGACGTAAGGCGAAACACAGCTACAACAACTTAAAATAATTTTCGAAGATTCATTATGATATAGTTTATTTCTTTGACACCGAGTTTTCTCAATACGTGTGACTGTGTATCCCGGTTTCAATTACAGTGTGCTAAAAACTGCGTGGGAGATTTTTCAAAGGGTTATTACTCGGAGACCAAGGTTTCGAGAAGAAAATGTTAAAAAATATTTTAGTATCATTTTTTGCGTGTGTAGAATACCTCCCAAAGTTATTAATGTATTTTGGAATCACTCTGTATATGGAAATACATATCAGAAAGTGGAAGCACTGCTCCCCCTTACCCCCTCAATCGCAGGCAGCACCGTAAATGTATCAAAAGCTATTCTATTCACAAAAGTAGTCGTCAATCATTTTCTTTGTTTCTCATCTCTATCTTTATCTGTAAGCAAGTTTAACATACAAAGATCAAAAATATTTTGTTGATATGAAGTGAAACTACTTTTTGATGTGAAAGCAAATAATAATCTATATTATATTTTCTAAACTTTCTGTACAATTACACAGCTTTAAAGCGTACTGCAGTGTTTGTTAGAAGGACCATTCGCCCCGACATCTAGTGGGCAAATCACTCCTATGACAAACGCGATAGTTTGAGTTCATTCAACACTGCATGGCATGGCGGAAGACCACTATTACAGCAAAACTCTACTTTGTGCAACGCACATTCATTGGATTCGCTAATGCACCAGTGTAATCAATTAATCATTCTGTCTCCCTAAATTTGAAACGTTCAAAAAACATTACAAGCAGGTGTGGATTTCGGGCCTGGCCGGGCCAGGCTAAAAGATTTCAGAGGCCGGGCCAGGCTAAAAGATTTCAGAGGCCAGGCCAGGCTAAGCCCCGTTGTAGTCTGTTATACTTCGAGTTTTGTTCTGTGGAGAAACAAAAATTACTTTACAGAATTGGTCGAACAAAAATTTAAATACTGTATTAACTGAATGTTAAAATAAGTTATTAATACGTAGGCCCTGACAGTGCCAAAGTTCTCACAAGCATTGTCATGTCCACTGGCTTTGTGTTTGCCTGTCCAGGATTTCTTTCAGAGAAATCTTTCCGTAGAACAGTTGTACGGAGTACTTTTGAAGGCTCCAGGAAATTTTAAACCACGGGCGAACTGGTTCCCCCTCCCCCGCGCCGGTCCTTTTTTCTTGGAAGCGTAATATTATACAATAAAGAAGACCACTTAATCCACTTTTGCTACTACTTGTGGCGTTAGGATCTTGTCAGGATTCTAAAATTAGAAATTTTGACACACAAGACTTACGGTCAACATAAAGGCGGTGTTGGCATTATAATCTCAGCAGGCCTATTATAGCGCTCACAAATCGCTAGAAGGGGCCTGTAAAGTTTAATGATTGCACAAGGCTTTAATACATTCATACTCTTTTAAGGCGCAGTATTTAGGTACTTAAGACTTTGTATGTTGAGACCTGATCAGTATCCTATAGGACCTTGCAAGTTTTGGGGGCCCACTACCATGAACGGTATTGAAGGCCCTTGAAAAGTGCTTTTGGAACCCGCGCTCCACAATACCCACTACCACTTGGACCCTTTCGTTTCCCGTATAAGATCCTTTGTTTACCAATCCGTTCCTGTTTCAAACTATGTTCCGCCGTATACTATTTACGAGTGCTGAGACTAGAATATCGGCCCATCTTGCAAGAAACCTTATCCTATTATCATCTCCCACATGCAATTTAAGCCAGTGATTTATCCACACATCCCTAAGGCCCTAACAACCCCTGATGTATTATTGCAAGCACCTCCTTTCTTGGGGTTCAATATTTCAAATACAAAACAAAGAGCCATCTGTAAAATCTCTTAACTTTCTCCACTTTTATTAATATCGTAAACTCGCTGAAAGCAAACTACAATTTGGAGGTTCTTTCTGCGTTCACTTCTTTTGCCCTCTCCCGGCTTCTCCATGAAAGCGGTTAATTTTACAATACGTGTGCAAAATGATATAAAATTTCAGGAGTTCCGAATGTTGGTGAAAATTTGAAAACGTTTGTTTCCAAGAGAAGGGACAAATAAAAAACACTTAAAAGACCAAACAAACTCGAAACTTACAATCCAGTTCACAGAAATGGAAACTAATGGGGAATCATAGTTAGCAGGTTGACAGTAGAAACACGTTTAAAAGTCACAAAAGGGGAACAGTACATTTATAAAGATAAGATAAACTGAATTTTATAGGTGGTAATGGAAATACATGAAGCATATGCGCAAACAAATGTCTAAGTGACATTTTCAAATAAAAAAAAATCGCGAGTCCATTTTTGTATATAAGAGGAAAAATATGAAGCACAAAATATTCACACTTTTCACAAAGACATGTTAGACTAAAGTCCGCTTTTGTGCAAAGTATGAATATTTTATGCATCATATTTTTCCTGATATATATAAAAATGTACTCGTGATTTTTTTATTTGAAAATGTCAGTTTGTTCGCGCATAAGCTTCACATTTCTAAAAAAGTAAATGCACCAAAACATGAAATGAAAAAAAAAAAGAGATAAATGTGAGAGGAAAACTTCGAAAATGGAAGAAAATCAAATTTACCGCATCATATCAAAAGTGAAAAACTTAATACAAGACGAAGCGAAAGGCAAATATTCTAGCTCTTCCTGGCGCATAAATACTGAGGCACAAGCTCGAACCGTTTTTTGATTAGATACGTAATCATTATTTTGCATTTAATATTTATTAATTAATATCTTATTGGAGGGGGAAGGGTATGGCTTTTCACATTCTTAGGACTTCGGGGAAGACGCCCTTTCTGCCTCCTTCCTCCCTCGTGAAAGGGAGACTGTATTCCATGCTCCCTTCTGTTCCCTGCTTATTACATTGAATTGAATTGAAGAGGCGGCTGCCCCCTCCCCCGCCCTCTGTGTTCACGCCTATGACATTTCCTTCCACGATCCCCTCCTGAACTTAGACGCAATACAATTGTCAATTGTTCCAAGCTCCTGAAATCTACACGCTATACAACAGTCAATTGTTCTGCGAGCTTGATGCGTCGTCCGCTACGTGGTGCTACTGTCGTCTTGGTCTTTTGTTCTAGCTGCACGTTTTCGTCATTTCTTCTACCGCCAAGACGGACTTTTAGAGCCAGAAATATCGCGAAAAAGTATGTGTATATTAATATTGTGTACGTGTGTGTGTGTGTGTTCTCCTATGGAACAAATAAGCTGTAAGTAAATTCCTTCCTTTTTGTCATTAATTTACCTTAAATTGCCCTTCCGGCTTTCCTTTGTGTTAGTGACACACATATATATATACAGATGGTAAAAAAGTTTTTAAAAAAGGATACTTAAATTGTCGAAAACTAAGACAGGTGTACAAGAACTTCACAAACACAACATATGTATTCTTTTTCATTATTCTTTATTCTTCCATTATTCCTTTTCATTTACATAAACGACTTAGACAGTCAATTAGCACCCTTACCAACTATTCTTTTGCTGATGACACTAATATTCTTATAAACTTGGGAGATAAGTCTCTCCCTAAAGTTACAAGCAATCCAAACTTTCCGATAGGATACTCGAGAACCGTCTAAGCATAAGTTGCGATAAAACTGCTATAATAAACTTTTACATGCAGGTTCTAAGCGAAAACAGAATCCTTAGAATCAGTGTTCGATTTGTGATAAATTACGAAGGAGGGATACTAACACTAGTGGTTGCTGATAAGTTGGAACGTACTACCTGTTTGGGTTGAAATACATCCCTGTTTGGGATGATATTCGGAATCAACAACCGGAGATGAAATTCTCACGCACCAGGGAATATTCCCGGCATCCTCCACGGAAAATCGAACACTGCTTAGACATCCTAGGATCCTAGATCCTAGGATGCTTGGATCCTAGACATCCAATATCCTATCCTTAATAACCAATATTTAAATAAATTGAAACAACAAATGTCCTTGCTTATGGATAGATTCAAATTTAAATTGGAAAAAAAAAACATATTAACTTGATTTTTAAGAAATAAATTACCTTTACCTTTGTAATGCGTAGGTTACGGTTATTAGTTACGGAAAAAACTTTGAAATGGGGAACATCATCTCATGCTCATAAGGTGTTCTTACTTCAGAAACAAAGAACCAAGCATGAATTAGCCCGTCACCGGAAAAAAAATGTTCTTTTCGATTGAAAGTGAATGGGCTAACTCGTAGTAGACTGGAACTATGTACTCAAAGTTAAGAACAACCACCTTAAGTCGGAATCTTATTTCAGCCACACATGCCCCCCCCCTTTTTTTTCTCTCTCTCTGTCTGGAAGCTAAACGACATATCGGAGGAAAGAATGGATGTGATTTTCGGACTCCTCGTTGTTTGTTTAGTAATGGGTTACCCCAATCCTCCATTGTTTCCCTCGCCTTTCATGCGACAGACTGAAGGTGCGAAAATAACGACTCTTTTTTTTTCAATCTCAAAGAACGAAAAGGTAATTATAATAATGGCATCAGTTTCATATACGGCTCCGTGCAAGGTTTTATTTTGTATTCTTCCACTTCCATATGTGTATGTATACCTTACAATAAGTGATTTTTATACTTGAAACAAAAGGAACTGAAAACAGAAAAACTCAGGTT
Source organism: Lepisma saccharinum (assembly GCA_022664845.1). Lineage (NCBI taxonomy): Eukaryota > Metazoa > Arthropoda > Insecta > Zygentoma > Lepismatidae > Lepisma > Lepisma saccharinum. The sequence goes on along the minus strand of JAGDQP010000510.1, from coordinate 21,243 downwards.
ACCATAAATATGAAACTCGAATAGCCAATTAGTTGTATATTCATAATGTAAGGCTCAAGAAAACAGAAGAGTCATTACATTTTATTTAATTAATATTGTGTAATAAATTACTAGACAGTATGCCAGTAAATAAATTCAAGTTAGAAGTAAATAAGTTGTTACAGGATTTTTTGTTATTTTATGATATATATTAATATCAATACTTTAATACAATATAATTCTGAAGAGTTATACATCAGTGGAAATTTTACCCGTCCAATAGCTATATTCCCTGTGCGATACGCAAGCTCCGTGAATGGGAGATATGGAGGTAGCGCTCCATATACTCTCGACCTACGATACGAAGTGAGGTGGGGTGGTCAGTCCCACACTTGATCGACTTTACCTTCTCAATGTGCCCAGAAGTACAAGGACACTCTGGTACTCAATTTGATGGGAGGTTGAGTACACCTCAGAACGTCATGCATGGGAACATAGCCAATAATACGCGTACATAAAATACTACATATGTATAGTTATATTGCAAATATTGAATTTCTTTGTTGTAGTAATGTTTATTAGGTATGTTTGTATCAGTTAATTTATGAATTAATTATTGAGTACCAGTACTTTGATTATAATTTATTCTTGTGTATGAATAAATCAATTGCTTATCTAACTTCTCTGATGAATCCGATGTACGATTAAGTTTAAGCATCAAAGCATCGATTAAGTTTAAGCATCAAGCATTAAGTTTAAGCATGTACCAAATGGATGATAATGAAATAAATAAATAAAATGTTGTCTCTCCGAACGTGCATTGTCGCTTCCACCAAATTATTTGTATTGTTCCCTCGATATTCTTCTCGAAACATATGCCCCCACATATGTTTAGTTTTTCAAACGACGAAACACAAAAAATTATAGTACTTTTGTGCTATTTCATTCTCAAAGACCTACACCCTTGCTTCTGTAAACATATCTTTAGAGATGATAGTAAGTATTATCTTAAGAAGATAGTATAACGTTTGTCGGTTGTTCATACAGATGTTATGACCGCTGTCCCATAACCATACGGATTTGAGAATATTACATGAACACAGTGGATACTGAACCTTGGACTCAGTGAATACAGAATGAAGTCCGTTGTGCAGAGCCGTGCAGTTATCAGTCATGAACACTTTCGGTCCTTCGGGTTTATTATTGAAAGCTTGTTATGGAAGTTTTCTCTTCAGAAGTTTAAACCCTAAGGTAAGGACTTTTTCACTTTCTGAAGAGATTATTAAAGATCCCAAAAGCAAACCGCCACATTTATTGTCGCCCTGCAGTTATTTCCGAACTGTTCACAAATATGATATGTCCAGAGATCTCATTCTTGTGAGTCCTTCCCACTAAAATAGGACATGCAGCAATGACAAAGTTCCCAACCTGTATTTGGGCAACATTCATTTTAAAAAATAGAATAATAAAGATAGTAAGTACGTCCGAAGTGGATCGGGATAAAAAGAGCAATCGCTTCATACTCTTCCTGAAAAGTATAGTTAGGGAGCATTATTGTTAGGAAGAGTTATTAGAAGCAAATGTATGTACCTTGGTACAAAAGAAAGGTGTAAGTTAATAATATATAAAAACCGTTGCGTATTAAATAAAACCAAATTAAGTTTATCAAAGAATCTTGGCTTACAGTAATAAATCCTCATCTATGTTGTTGATTGGTTTTGGAGAAGCCAGATACTAAGTTGAAATGTTTGAGTTATGCAGGTACATTTTATGTAGGAGAAGACCTAATCATGATTAATCTAAGGATGTAGAAACATGCTGTCTGATGTGTAAACCCAAAACAATAAAGGTACCAGAAGGGATAATAATTGACTTTATTTCTAGCTCTGTACAGTGCTTTTGTAGCTTGACATGAATATGAATAAACTAACTCTTAGTTAACAAAGATTCAACGAAAGGAGACCAAGATTTATGCATATTCCATCGGTCAGTATTACCAAGAACTTCTGAAGCTACGTAATTATATCCTTCCCTTTACATATGAGATAAATATGTCTAAGCGATTGGATTGAGTTTAACATGTCTAGTATTTTTCATTCGATTTCAACAGCGAGTTTTATTGTGTAAGCATAAGTATTCTGGCAATATCGAATAAGCATTGAACTTCACAATTAAGAATCATTATTCAGATATGTTCATAAGACACGAAGGAAAAATTCACAGAAGATGTCTACGAGTCTCAGGTGACCAACTAGGTGTAAAAGGTGTTACAAGGTAGTGTAAGCAAGATATGGAAACTACATCTGACAGTGATAATCACACCTTTCTTGGCTGGTAATTATATATTGTTAAAAAGGTAAATGTTCGTTATTTTCATCTGAAAATAAAGATAATAGGTAGCATATTTACAGTTTCCACCCAAACACAATTTGTTAGAACTTTGCAGAAAGTTGTACGTGTTTGAACCAGTAAGAACTCTAAATCTTTGTTTCCTTCTGTAATTTAAACTTCGCTTTTTTTGCGCAAAGTTATCGAATGGCTTTAGTCTGCAGGAACCAAAGTTTCATATCGCTACATATACAGAAACTGATCATTATGCTCTGCCGCCCTCAATCCCCGTCACAACTAGCTTCATTAAGATTAAGTTTAATGCTTTTTCCCTACTTGAGTGTCGTGCGAGTCTTTTTGGCTTACCAATTCTACACGTTTCTTCTCTGTTATTTTATAGATATATTCATATTTCGGACACCTGTCTTGGCGTTGCTACCTCGTACATAAAACGTATATAGGTCTTAAGAGTATATTTCATATTGAACTCTTTAAAGCTAAATAAACACAGAACTTACATTATAATTCTGCTCTCTGTAATTTCTATACGTGAATCTTTTCGCTCCCTAGGAGTTTCTTTTGGTGCAACAATATGGTGCGTTGGGGTTTAAGCCAAAGTGCTGATACCGCCCATAAAATTCATTTTATCTTAATTTAGTGCGTATTTTTTAAGTTCATGCAAATTTCGATCATCATTGTTCAGAAACATATTCAGTAATATTCTCATACAATATTGTTCTCTCTAACGTTCTGGCAGATTTAAAAAAAAAGGTTGAATACAGAATTTAATATTGCCCTCTGTGCGTATATAAAATATCTTTATTCTTTGAAGCTAATTATATCTTCGATCTTTCATAATCTTAGAAAACCCTAATTTCAAAATGTAACTGCTTGCACAGGATGTAGAAATCATATGACTTTTTATACTGAATGGGTACCGATTTAGAACTTCCAGTCGATAATAAAAGTTGTAAACAAAAAGTTTATACCGGAGAGTGATAGTTGGCACTAGACACAAATGGCGCAGTCTGGGTTTCCGGTCGCCATTGATTGGATACATGTTATCGTTCGTTATCATTGAGTTGTTATGATCAGGTGTCATTTAATATTCCATTGCTCTTGTTCAGTGATATTCCTAGTGTTGTTGATGATCAGTCATGTTATTTTTGAATCAAGAGCAAGAGTGATGATGATTCCGCTTCCAGTGTTGACACCCGATCACAATAACATCTCCAATAATAGAGAATAAAACACGTGTATCCAATAGGAGCGACGGAAACCACTTGTATCTGGCGCCTATCACCCGCTTATCTAATCTTGTTTACAACTGCTATTATCGAGTGGACGTTCTAAGCTACACATTGGGCATGAAATGTCTTTCGGGTTTTACATATTATGCAATTAATTAATTTTTGACTTTGCAAGATAATGTTTCTTGACTTTATCAAAACCCTGTATATTCTCATCGTTGGGAAATGATCAAGAGGTGGAGTTGAAACATATATAGATGGGCGCGACTAAAGGCTACGTACCTAATTAAATTCCAGGTTTTATGCAACCTTGTTAAGATGATAAGCGTCTTCGTCCATGGTGATAAATATGTGTTTCCTAAGACTTAGTTAATTTGCAAAGTAATCACATTAGCGTCACACTGTGACCATTCTTATGGCTGTGACTTAAGTATGAGAGCCTCGAACACCAATAAGAATGGCTGCGTGTGGATGATATGAGATGACATATATTATACTTGGTAAGTACTCGGGAAGTGTTTTAATAATTCTGATAATAAAGTTGTATGAATGCGTCCTATAATTTTGATCCTAAGATTCCTTTTTGTTAAACCAATCTATCTATTTTGGGATTTACAGGAGATTTCATAAATACCGGAAGAGTCTGAGGTATTCATAAAATAACTTTTGCACTTGGTGATAAATTTTCAATTCCTTTTTTTTTTTTTTTTTTTGGTGGTGGTGGGAGAATGCTAGTGTCACGATATTGTGTTAAAGTGCGTTTTAGATTTAGTATAATCTTGACGCAAAAGGGTAATTTGATGTTAAATTATTGGTGTTGTTGAACCGATTGCTTTTACGTACCGAAATGCCTTCTTTTATGGATTCATCCCGATCAATTAGAATATTTTGCTATAAACTTTTTTGTACTGGCGAGTGCATTGTGCTTACCGGTATAAAATGATTATTTCAAAATATCTACTTATTTGGCACGAACCAATAAAAAAGAGTAATTTTTAAATAAAAAAAACCGGAACAACAATACTAGGACACGTCATATTCTTTTCTGTGAGAATGTGTCTAACGTTGGAAGTATGACAAGGTTCTTTTGTACCTGACAAGTGAAGATTTTATCAACATCCAATGGAAGATTTCTTTTTGATATAACAATGCGGCATGTTTCCACTTTGCAATATATTTGGAAGTGAGAATCCAGAATTTGGTCAACTTTGGTTCGTCTCGGATGGAACTGGTATAGGTATAGGATAAGTTTAAATGGCAAAACAGCTGTAGGCTGAAATTCATCCGCTTGAATAAAAGTTTTTTCAACTGAGTGGTTATAGACTGGGTTCAGGGTTTTCCGGAACTGAAACCACATTTTTAAAATTAAACTTTAGACTACATAAGATTTCAAAGAATAGTGATAAATTCTTTTTGTCGAAAAATATGCTTAATAAAAGTAGCAATATTTATTACATACAGAAATTCAATTTACAAAATATACATAAGTTAGTATTAGGTTAAAATAGAATAAAATTATACATAAATCTGTTTGTCGTTACAATTCAGTGAGGGAAACTTTAATTTCAAATATGAAATTTTAAAGCAGGTATTGAAGTTCACATTATATATAAACACCAATATTATGTTTTTTTTCTGTAGTTTAGAGACGTAGGTATTCAGGAGAACTTAGTAATGTTATGGGCTTTAACGTCTTAAATGTAAGAATGTTATTACATTTCGTAAAGTAATATTACTTTCTTTTAAGATGAAGTGATCGTGAATTCGTTGTAGAAGGAATTAAGATTTTAACGCTTCTTACGTTCCTTCGTAATTTACTGATTAGGGTAATTGCAGTAGATTTCCGATCATAATGACTTCGTTAGTTAAATTCACTTTTAAATCGTCGTTGCTGTAGCTAAACTTGTGTGTTAATTTATTGTCACTTCGTCATCGTATATATTAATCAATTCAAAAAAATAAACTTCATGCGAAACAGTGTTACTTTCAGAGACGAACAATTTAAATTGGATTTAGATTTTAATAGTCTTTTTTCTTCAGATGCAGCTTCATAGAAGATGTTTACCTGCAAAAATATATATTTCTTTATTGGTTACAAAAGCAATCATACATATATTTTTTTCTCTATACTTTGTAAGTAATATGTACCATACATTTTACTTTTTCTAGTTGAAAAGTTTATAACTTGGTAGTCCAAGTTAATTGATACTGTAATATTTTATTATAGTTCACTTGGAGATCACAGTAGTTACTATTAGCACTACAAAATTTATTATTCGTAGAAATTCATATTATATATATATATATGTATGTAACGCTCAAATGAATATAACTAAATATGAAAATTTAACAATATATGAAAATAATGTTATCTTTCAAGTTCTCATGAGAAGATAGCATTTGTTTTACTATTTATGAAAAGCGACTGCTCTTACTTAATACATGTCGTTAACCTAACTACTTTAACTCTTTTGTGAAAAAGATTCAAGTGAACTCCAGCTAACAAATAACACATCCACAATAAAACATACGTAATATGTATGCCTTGGCGTTGGTGAATTATGTCTGACTAGTATTTGAGTTAGCAATTTAAAATGTGAAATACTTTCTCATAATTATCAACAAAAGAACTGGTAGTAACAAAGCATATTGTTTCCGAGGAACTGCACTACCGTTATGTACAGCTTCAGATCTTAATAACTTTTCTTGTGTAAGCTCTCTGTTGTTATATGGACCAATCGATGCTGCGTAGCTGACGACATGTGCTGTATATGTTTGCTCATGAATTGTGTGAAATAAATGAGCCATTGGACCTGAAATAAAATGAAAAATAAAATAGATGTGAGTCATAATCAGAATGCTTATGTTATTATTATAATGATGCTTTTTGTCGTTATAAAAATGGAGAAATAACGATGTAGATAACCCCCGCCATCTTGGTACTCACTTTCCATTGATTTACATGGGAATTGTTTTACTCGTCTTATATCTTTCAGGAGCATACTTTTAACTTCTGTTTTCGCCCAGTTTATTGTCATGTTCTCTTTTATTCATGCTATTTTATAGAAATACAATGTTTTACACACGAAAAGTATAATTTCCCTTTAACATATTGAGATTTATATAGCAAACTATTAATAATACATTATACTTATATATTTGAAGGAACTTCACAAACCAAAACTATACAAGAGTCAAAATAACCACCAAAACAAATTTTGTAAAAGCAGAACTTAAATATTCTACTTCCGAGAGGCATAAAATGAATAAAACAATTCCCGTGTAAATCAATGGAAAGGTCATACCAAGATGGCGAGTGTAATCTACACCGTTAACTGAAATTAAAGAAGGATGAAATCAAACAGTTTTTTTATTAAATTAAAGGTCACAAGGATCTGACTTTTGTTCAACTAAATCAGTTCTGAAAGCTAATCCAATTATACAGTATCTTATAATTAAGGAATGGGTTTTTATATTAACACATGTTTCATGCCTTGCCTGATAGGCATACAGAAAAGATCATGGTAATTTGTGAATTTTGTATTGCATATTCTCATGATTTTGCATTGTTTGATTTATAAAAGTTGATTTCCCCACTTTCTGGTATACTTTCTCCCGCCGGAAATAGTTGAAAACACTTTAGTACAATATCATGGCATGTGAGATAAGTTGCGCAGTTTGTAATGTGTAAATATACAAAAGAAGTCCATTTTCTTTATAATTATACACTCTTCTTCTCTCATCTTCAGATACAGCTTTTGTAATTAATAAGAGGACTGATGATTTCTTTCGGAACGTAATAGAACGAGGAATATAGAATTAGGAGCATAATCATGGAGGCAACGAACAAAGTAGAAAAGAAATAATGTATACTAATAGATAGTAACTTCCGCCAAGAATACGAAGAGAGTTGCAAAACAAGCAATAGTCACAATGTAGCTTACCTGCCACTGTGTTTGGCCTACTCTATTATACGAAATCGAGAAATCTTCATATTTGTTTTATTTTCTGTTCTTCAGAGAAATAATCAATATCCCCTCAATATTAATGTCCCTGTTGTAGGTTTACAAAATAGGTCTAAAGGAATGAGTTACGTTGGTTGGTCATACAGAAAGTATTGTTTTCTAGTGGTCAATATTTCCGAAGATTTTGTCTTTGGATAGGTGTATTTCTAACTCAAATTCGAGAAATGCTTACGTTGGGAAGAAAATAAATACATCATCACCATATTACGCGAAAATCTGTCAAAATAATCTCATTCATATCTTTCTACATATAAAAGAGATTTTATTTCAGTGTGTAACAATTGTGTAATTTTTCCAATTTATATTTCATTCATTGTCTCTATTATTAAGGTCGAGGAGCATTCTTAACTATGTAAATGTAAAGGAATATTAACTGATTGAGTGTGTAAATATTTTATTCTCTTTTACTGACTTTCCTAAGTCGGCCTGCGAAACTAACCTTTGTTCCGTAGTTTTAGTAAAATAAAATTTAATATGCTATGTAAAAAGAGTTGACTGTACTATATTTCAGCATGAATCTTGGGTGAAGTTGAAATTTAAATGTACTGGTTGCTATGGAGTTGGAGTGATGGAAAATACCAGGCAGGGGCATGTACGATTGAGATGGAGCAACATTGTGTAGAATGACTGTGAATTTGTATATACGTGTGTGTGCGCGTTTCCTCTTTTTACGTTCATCCAGCTTGCCGCCAACGGATCAATGATCCTTCGCTTCGATAAGGTTCGCGGAACCGGAAGTTGGATTGAAATATACAACGTTGACTCTTGACAGTAGAGTCTTCCCCATGAGGAAAACTCGTCGGGCCACCGGTGGCCCACCAACCATGACGGCGGGCAACCGGAGGCCCGCCGAGTTTTCCTCATGGGGTTTCCTCCACGCATGTCTCGGCCGTGAGTATATATGACGGATGTTGCATGAGATCGGGGTCAGATAATGGAGTTGCACATGGTACGGCAGATAGACGGATGACAGGGGCAAGAACCTTGGTAGTAACTGACAGGTTGTGTAATTACTTTTTTTTAACAGACGTATAGGTTGAGTAATGCAGTAAAACAAATCGAACGAAGCATATCCGATAAAATTCGAGAATTGCTTATGTAAATACTTTAGTATGAATAAGATCTCATGGTTAAGAAAAATAGCCTATTATATTTATGTTGTGATTGGTTGAAATTTAATTAAATTGTAGAAAAGAAAATTAATAATAAATTGATTAAGGGCAGTCAGAACCTGAGCGTGTACGCACTAAACTATAACAGAAACCTAGAGAAAATGAACGCGTTTCGTTTTTTGTCGTTTTGTTAGAGGATTAGCGAAGTAGCTGTAATAGACTAATCACATATTTGGTATATTGGTAAGGATTGCCCGGAGAAAGCAATGTCGAGAGGGTACATGTGAGAAAGGATCCTATGAATGAAGCCAGAATTAAGAATATTTGACAGCTAGATGACAATACATTAGTTTACGTGACTCAATATTGCCATCCCACATTTATTTAACTAAATTCTCTACATATACCTTACATTAATTTACCTTTTTTCACTAGAAAGAAAGTTATTTGTTAAATATATTTATTTTAACTGCAAGAAGCTACTCAATTCCTATATGCAGGATTCGCCTGTGTTTCATGCAAAAACTTGTGCGTCATATAAAATAGCCACAAGAAATAGCTGAATCTATCTTAAAAATGCTTGAATTCCAATGTTCAATTTGCCGGAATTTCAAATTAAATTTCGAGCAAGTAGTATGAATAGGCAAGCAATTAGTATACTGGATTATAGCACCATTGCTCGTTTATTAACATAAAATTCAGATTAACATATGTCATGCTATCTTCGTACTCTGTGTTATAGTTATTCTCTGTATGCAAGATAATTTATAATTAATTTAAAACACAGCATATTTAACACCGAAAACGGTTTCATTCGCAACATAACTTTCAAAAATGGATAGAAACTTTCTCTTGAGAACAGTGAAATTCCTTCTATTACTATAATTATAGTAAACTCGTTAAATAAGGAGCTTGTTGACGTCATGAACGTTGAATACACAGAGTATTTTTTTTAAAATTCAGTTCATATTTCATATATTGTTGATTTTTGACAAATATTTTACAATTTAATATTACATAAAAAAGTCAGTCTTATAATAATCACTCCATTAACTTGTATCAACATATTTTGTAAAGTAATTTAGTACTACTGCTATAGTGGATATTTTGAGGGGTTGGTGTGAACGTAATGTCAAATTATAAGCAACGGTGGTATCAACCCCTCAAAACCGAGTTGAATCGTTCATGAACAACATATGCTACACGTCAGAACGTTTCTAGAGAACTAACGTAAATGATGTGTTCACCGGTTTGCCAGTAGTTGTATCGTCGTTGCACAGGCTGGAGTCAAAGAGGAAAACGAAGAACGCGCAAATGAGAGTGATTTTCCTTTATGAATTCAAATTCAGAACATTCTGCACGATTAGCAGCCAGTAACGTTAACATAGCTTTAGGTGAAGATACGACAAAGTTTTAGACAAGCAGTGTTGCTAATTTAGCGACTTCGCCACTAAAACTAGCTATTTCGAATATTCAGTAGCGACCAAAGGTTCTTGCTTTCCTAAAGTGTCCATAGTGATAGCTAGCTTTTGTATATGCCTTAGCGACAAATACGCCTCATTCTAACATTGGTACGATATGGTTGTAGCTACATTTAGACTGCTACTTAGCTATTTTCTAGTGATTGTTGTTGGCAACACTGCAGATAAGTTCCTGAAAAATAAGGTAGAAGTTGACTCTTAACAAAATACTCGCACAATTACCGACAAAGTTGGTTTTTTTATAACTTCAGTATTGGTCAGCACCTAACATCTCTGAAAAAGGTGAAGGAAGTGGATACAAGGATGTCACATAAATTTAAACCAGTTATCAGTCTACAGTTTTCTCGTTATCCGTAGTAAACGAGAAAGTTTTCTTTACGTCGTATTGTCACTTGTGATAAAAAAGTGGGTATATTACGACAGTAGTAGACGGTCATCACAATGGTTGGTAAGCGATGAGTTTCCAGTTTGCTGTTCAAAGCAACTCATTTACGCTGTTGCTGCCTGGATGGAGGTCTAGAGCTGACTTATTTTGCATCATGTCTTACTCCAAAGAAACCAGCCTCTCATCATGGGCAGTTAATTCTTTTAATTGAACTGCAGGAAATGAACAGATAATTTTAGCGCAGAAAGTTTGCATTGATAAACACGTATGGACTATGGTGACCTCGCGCACAATAACGCATGCTTGCGTCTTTTGATCCTATAGAGCAACTGTGAGATAGTTGAATAGTAGGTGCGCCTGACTGATCCACCATTATTGTCGACACCTGCACTGTGGATCTTCATCAGGATGGTTGAATATACCATCCGAAGTCTATAGGTTTCTCGTGGACTCTATACGAAAGCGTGTACGCCGCTATAAGGGCAAAAGGTGGTCCTTTCCAGTATTTGGTGGATGGCCATATATCAGTGATCATTGCATTGTAATATATAGGGATAGAAAAGTAGTTATGTAATGTGGCAATGGCAGCTTCTACTCATAAGTTCTATAAGCTCATATTTATTTACATTTTGCCATTAAGGAACAAAAATCTGAAGAGTTCATATGAAAAGAGCGTAAGTGTAAACAAAAAATATGCGAACTAGTCGAACGAAAACCGATTCATTACGAGTCTAATAGAACGTTCGAAATCATACACAGTACATAACTAAAAACTTATATGTATTACACGAAATATAAACAATTGTGATTATATCGGGCGCGACTCCAAACATCATTTTATTACGTTTAAATAATTTGATCACCAAAATGGAACCAAACGCCTTTACATATTGCACCCTTTATTTAACCACAACCATTTATTTATATATTTTAAAATGTATATGTTAGAAGTACCCAGTTGAGAAATTATAACAAATTGATGTAATACCTATCGCGTAAACAACAACGTCAGATCCACTGTGAGTTTCTTCGTCTTCTGGTGTCGATGCTTGTTGTCTGTATGAGTACGATGTTGTGTTTACTTCAGCAGGATTGTGTCTGATTACATGGGAACCGTTGCTAGTGTAGTTATATCCAAACCCATTTGCATACGATAAAGTAGTATAGGGCTTCAAATCTATTTCGGAGATAGCAGCAATACCTGTAAGAGAAAATAGTAGTGAATACTACATTCGCAATTAAAACGTTCATATTAATGGGAGGTAATTGACACTAAAGGAAATACTTATACCTATCAGAACGCTTATTCACATTCTCCTTACTATTTGTGAAGTATGCTACTAACAGTTTTATGAAAGAAAATATAAAAAATAACTGTAAAAGAAGATATTTTACCTTTGCTATTGAAAGAACTTAAAATTAATTGATCATAGATGTAATGATTTTCTTCAGTAACTCTGTTACTAGAAGATAATATGAATTATATATTGCGATAGATCGTCGCGTAATACTTTGCTGTTGGATTTTAATTAGAACAAAAAGCTCAATGATTGTTACGAATGACAACTTGTGTCCATTTTGAACTGATGCCTCTACCTACCGAGAGAGGTTATGTGTTTATCTAAGCTACTTCTGTTTTAGTATTATTTTTAATGTGAACTAGCGAATGGTAGTGGTATATGATTCACAACACTAATTAATGAACAAAAGCTACAACACTGTCATTTCCATTCACAATGAGTTGCTGTTTTATATAAAGTAAGAGATACATAGTTATATTTTTACCGTGTGTTGGTACGAAGTATGTAATGTGATGTGTTGTAATGTGATGTGTAATGAAAAGGGCATTGCTACAATAGAGTGTTCGATTTTCTATGATGATAGTAGAATAATGATTGATAACTTTGATATATTAGATATGATGTATAATGCAGAAGTTTACAAATTCTCATGTGCATCTTCCTGTATAGAGAACCTACATATGTTGAAAAACGAATACTAAGTTTTGTAGTCAAATATATAAACGGTTTGTGTATAATAAACCACGTATGTTCTAGAAGATTTGAATTTATATAATTGTGTTGCGTAGCATAGTGCACTGAACTGCTAAACAACTAGTTGGAGTTGTTTATTATAGATTAATTACTACGTTGATGAATGGCTGGATTATAGATAGTTCCCACAATAGATATACTATTACAACAGGTATGCAATTTTAAGAGCTCTGTAATTTTCTCCTATTCGTTTTTCCCTATTCATTGTTTATAGTTATTTTCTAAAAGCATATAAGGAAGCTTTCTTTCCTCAACAACAGGTTGGAAAACAGTTTCGTTAGGTGCAAGGCAAGTACTCTAGACCCATCCCTTACATTGCTGGACTTTCTTTACCGATAATTCATTAAATGGCCTCCTTGTCATTCATTTCCCCTTAATAACTTCAAAACTATACATGTCGGAAGAAAAATCGCGCGAAGATCATTTCTTTTTTAATTACAGAATTTGGCAAAGAATAACATTCTGGTATCTGTGGGTGCAAGCTTTCATCTATCCTGCTGTTATGTTTAACAACTTTCTTGGGTACGTTGTTATAAAAAGTTATCACTATTTCACTCAGTCCACCTAGGTTCTTCATATGTAAAAGACAAGGGTAAAGTTTAACCTTACTAAAACTACTGTAGGCTGGGCTTTGTGGAAGATTGTTGATTTTATTAGTCCGACTCAACTCTTGCAGGGCTGAAACTCGTTTACAAGTGACATCAAGGGAGAGGGGTGTGCAAGAAACTATTAAAAAGTAGCATCCCGAAATTAGCCTGGTGTGACTAAAAAAAAAAAAAGAGCTGGTAAGATCTTAGGCTGGCGGGCTGCTCGTTTACTTTAACCTTCCATTGACTCTTACGTTTTATGAATAACTCGCTTCACATTTCGCATGTGACCTTAATTTCGGTGGACCAAGAAGAAAACAGTGCTGGCTAACTTCTTAACATAAGCTGGTTTCCTTTTTTTTTGGTGGGGGTGGGGGGGTAATTCAATGTAGCAACACGTCTGGAAAGTGGTTTTAGCAACGATGAGAAACCAAGGAAATTTTTGTAGATGAAAGGTACAAATATTGCAAATCCTTATTTTGAAAGTGGGACTGATCCATTTCTCTCTACTTAATTTTAAATCTTACCTAGAATATCATTACCACGCCGTGGATATCCTGATATGGTCATTGTATGGGCATGGTCACTAGTCACAATGACTAGAGTTTCTGAGGTGTCAACCATTCTAAGAGCTGTGATAATTGCTTCATCAAACATAAATGTTTCCTGAAGTGCCCTTCTAGCATATCCTAAATGATGGCCACGATCTATTAGTCCACCTTCAACCTAATGTATATAAAAACACACATATTAGTCATGTCTTTAGTTATTAATAATGAGTTCTAATAGAATTGTGTAAAATTATAAGAGAATAATACTAATCGGGGATAAAAAAGTTTTTCTGAACATAAATTTACAATATAAACACAATATAAATACAATATTTCACCCTTAAAACAATTCAAACCTTGTGAAATGGCGTAAACTTTTAGAATCCGATTTAAGGTACAACCTTCGCATGAACATCTACCTCTCGAAGATTTCTTCTAATATTGTCATCCCAACGACGTCTCAGTCTTCCGAACGGTTTCTTTCCCTCCAGATTACCAACCAGAATGGAATGTAATCGTCGGTTTTCCCCATCCGAGCTACATGGCCTGCCCATTTTAGCCTTCGTGATTTCATTATTCTTATAATGTTAGGTGGATCATACAGTCTGTGGAGTTTTTCATTGTATAGACCCTTCCATTTTCCGGTTATCTCGTCCCGTTTCGGCCTGTATACCTTTCTCAAAATTTTATTTTCGAACACACGTAATTTATGTTCTACTGCCAGGGTTGTACTCCAAATTTCGCAACCGTAAAATATTACCGGGAGAATAACCGTTCCGTATATTTTTAATTTCACCTTCCTTGATATTAATCGCGAGATTAGGAGTTTCTGGACTGAATAGAAACATGCGTTGTCCGATGCTGAGCGGCTCTTTATTTCTTCCGTGGTCTTGCTTTTGCTGGGCACATTTGCTCTCAAATATTTGTTTATTTACTTTCTCTATTACCTAATTCTTAATTGTAATGTTTCTATACCCTTCATCCTCTATGTTCCGGGTTATAATGTATTTTGTTTTCTTTACATTCACCTTTCGATCTATCCCATCGCGAACTTCTACTAAGACATTGGTGTTGCTTTGTAGAGCATGTGATGTATATCATCCACGTATTCGAACAGTTGATTTAAGCCATTCAATGTTAGACCCTTTTTGTCCCCTTTTATGTTTGGAATCTCATATTTTAACTTAAAGTTAAACAGTAGTGGTTACAAGGCCTGTTTCAATCCGCTGCGAATCTTGAAACTATCTGACTTATTATTACCTACACGTATTTTGCTTATGTGGTCGTTGAGACACATCCTTACTAGCTGAACAAGTTTTTCTTTTTTTTTAATTCCAAATTGTACCAGGATATTGTATAGCTTTTCCCTTTTGATAGAATTATATGTTTTCTTAAAATCTATGAACAATTGATGAACCGTCCCATTGTATTCCCACTTCTTCTCTAATATTTGTCTCAAGACAAAAATCTGATCCAACGTAGATCTATTTTTCCTAAATCCACATTGGTAGTCTCCAATTATTTCATCTATGTATACCCTTAGGTGTGTTATCAGGATATTACTCATCCCTTTGTAACATGTTATGAGTAAGGAGATTCCGAGGTAATTATTACAATCAGATTTATCGCCTTTTTTTTATATAAATCGGAACTATTATTGAGGTTGTCTATACCTTTGGAAGCTCCTCCTTTCACCATACAGCACTTATCAATTTATGTAGTTCCAGCTTCTTTTGCGACCTCCAAATCAAGTAATACGAAAGTTTTACTTTTCACATGTATATTAGCTTTGCTTCAAACAATTATTTAAAACAATTTAACTAGTGTAGAATGAATTATTTATATTGTCTAATTTCATTCAATCGCAATTCTAACATACAGTTTTTATGTTTATAGATTTCATTATACTGTAGTCTTCAATTTCTTTTCAATTACTATTATGGAAGATTCAGGGTAAGAACATCTCTGCAGAATATTCGACAGTTAGTAGAAACAATACTTGATTAGGCTTCGCTTGTAAAAATACAGGTAATACACGTGCCAAAGAGCGACTGTATAAGAGTGTACGTTCCTTTCACGTGAAAAGAATTTTAAACACAAAAAACAGTAACTATGTAGGTGTTGCTAACCTTTAAATATTCCCGTACAATACTTGGAAAATATTTGAAGATGGAGTATATTTTAATTTTATACGCACTTACCATAAGAAAGAAACCATTGGTACTTTTACTAAGCACTTTTATAGCAGCTTCTGTCATTTGTGGAAGAGAAGGCTGCCCTTGAGGTGTTTTATCTCGTTCATAATCAAATGGCATATGAGTGTTTGAAAATACACCTGCAAATATGGAAAATTATCATACAGCTGGACAAATTTACATTATATACACATCCACATACAGTAAATACGTGTAACGATTCACTGGAAGCGATTAGTATCTATAAGGTTATTAAGATACGTATCTCAATGTAAAACTATAATATATTGAGTAATAATATACAATTATAAGGATAGTATAAGTAGAAAATATTTCATTGTTGTTTCTGCAACTAGTGTATGAAAGGAAATAATTTTTATTTCACGATTAATTTTGATAGTGGTTCACAATCTTTATTCCCACATTTTATTGGCTTTTTCCTTATATTGAACCTGAAAATCCTTAACTTGAAAATAATATTAATAATCAGTGGTGGCTGATGATATCGGTTGCGGTATTGCATAACAACCACATTATTCTACATATATTTTCTGTTAATACACATTAAAAGAATACTTTCAATTGATCTAATGTATAGTATTAGTAACATAGTTTTGCCCCTTAGGGTTCAAGAAAATCACATTTATCTTTAGAGAGAGGAAAAATTATTTCATCAGACGAGTAAATGGTCTAAGTTATTGCAGCATTCTTTCAACACTCACGTTAGCATGGCACTTGGTATTGGAGTAAGTGTTCCCCTTTCTCCCTCCTAATATCAACTCAAGCACAGGGGTTGTTTCAGCAAATTTTCTCACTGTCTGAAGTAGGGTTCGAAGCTGGAACTTTTCGCACTCGTCCTTTGTAGCTCAATCTAACCACTGACCCATGAAGCCATCAATCGAGTAACTATTATTTTACTATTCCTTTTATGTTACGAAGACTGTATCTGAAGTAAATGCATTTGTATTGGTTGAAGGCAGTCACCACAAATCCAGACGCGTCCGTTCACCAGCATGTGGAGGCATTTTATTCATAGGGTAAGAATAAACGCATTCTTCATCGTCAAGAAGTGGACGATCAAAACACGTGTTTCCCAAACATGTTAGACATAGTTAATTTAATTCTATTCACTTTTAAGTACAGTTTTATGCAATTAACTTAGATAGACACATATGAAGCGTAATATGTGACATAGTTCAATATAACAGTTAAAAACACGTCACATTAACGTCCTATCAACGAAATTAAATTTTAGTTGGAATATAGATTGAAGTTCAACGTGGTTTCAACATGAAAAAGAGAACATAAAATAATATAATAGTTAATGACATTCAATTAGCTTTGAATTATAATTTATCTTCAATTAAGTGATAAATCTATACCATAGTTTAAAATAATAGTTGAATACACGTCGTATTAAACGTCTTACGAACGATAACAAGTCTTTGTTGAAATATGATTTAAAATTAAACGAACTTTTTCAATCGATAACAGTTAATCAACGAAATAAACCAAAAATTAAGGTTGAAAATACGTTTGTGTGTTACTGGGGATGTTAGCTTTTAAATCTGTTAGAGATATGTAAATTCATACATACATTCATTAATATTATTATTATTGCATATTTTTTTAATAAGACCAAAACTAGACTGCTCCAATGTATGAAGCAACTTAACTCAAACGGCATGTAACAAAATTGAATCAGTGCAATAGTGTTCATTACGGTGATCTGTTTCAAATTTAAGTTACCATGTTTTTTAAATGACTATAATTATTGGTGAAATTATTTTAACATTGAGAAATTAAAACATAGGCGAAAAAAATCTGTCTAATGAAATTTAATGTACGTTACTGTCACGTTAAGCGGACTGTTGTCGTTTCTTATTTTCCGATAATATTGTAGTAATACTATTAATTATTGTTCCAAATATCAAAAGAGATCACGTTTGTTTGCTTGGCAGTGACTTTTGTGAAATATACACCCATTAATTATAAAATAATGAACAATTAATTATGCAAATTATCAACATGAAGTTATACATTATGAAGCCCGAAATTATCATCGAACGGAAACATATGCTTCCTTCAACTTTATTCTACGAAATTAAATACTTCACAAAACCTTGACCTTTCTAGATAATATAATATAATTTATTATATATAAATATACACATATCAGATTTAACTATTTGTGTACGAGAAATTAGACTTTGTTTTTAACCGTTGTTTCTGCAAAAGCTGTTCATATTTTTGATAATTTTCTTTTTTGAATTACTGAACTGATATTTTGTCTTTCATTTAGAACTATTTTCTACAACTTTAACAGTACGAACTTAACAAGGTACATGAAAAACTTATGTACGCTGTAATTATTATTCATTCTCCCCATTTATACCCAGGAAGCTGGCGCCACTCGAAGAGTCGCGGATTCTCCCATGAACTGCTAGAAGGTTTGACAGTGTTGACATAAGGACAATTTTGTTCCAAGTTCTGTGGGATGGCAGGAGATTGATGATTTATTACTCCATGGTCGAGTTTTCTCGCCCCTCTCTGTTCTACAAGGTCGCTCCAAACCAGAGGGAACGCTGGCCAAACCAAGCTCCTCCTTGTATTTTAGACAGAGGCGAGGTTTTTTATTTTTTCGTAACTTCACTCTTCAGTTTACACAGTTTTTGGTCACAAGTTTCACAACTGACAAAGGTGGTACTTGGTAGATGTTGAGTTCTGTGTTTCTAAGGGCATTCAGAACAACGTAGCTACAAACAAAATAAAAATAACATCTTGTTGAAAACCTTTCTAACCTCATGAGGCATGACATTAAATGTTGTTTACTTATTACCTTATTTTCCATGGTGTAGTTAAAACCATAAAAACTAAACTAAATATGTAGAAAAACTTCGAGAGGAACAGGATGCAATACTATTCTAGATTACGCCAAAGGTTTGTCGGGTCAAGAACAAGTAGAGTTCCAGTATTCGAAGAATCAATTAGCCTTGTGATCACGGGCGTAGCCAGGGAGGTCGAAGGGGTCCGGACCCAATCCGAAATTCGGATTTGTATGTAAAATTAGTAGTTTTTTAGGGCAATTATGTACATTTTGCATATTACATATAAACCCTAGATCCGGAAAATAAACTGGTGGACTACCTCCGAAACGAAATTCAGAATACGCGCCCGTTTGTTGTGTATGTCTCTTCTGTAATCTCCACTAGCAGCTCATGTGTTTCGAATTATGTACCAATACGTGATTTTTGCCTAGCTAATTAATAACAACCATAATAATATAACCTGCACTTAAATATTTTCGATGGCATTACTTGTGCTTCATTTCTTTATTTTCCCCCAAATCAGGGACTTGTGGTTTCTCGTTCTATTATTGTCCAGAAAAATAATTTTTGAAAAGCATTCGCTGGCAATACGTATGTTACTATTTTCTAAGGGTTTTTCACCCTTAAGATGTGTAACTCTCTAAAGCCCTGTTTGTGAACTATGTTGTTTTTGAACCCTTGGAAAAGTCTAAGTCGAGATTGTATGCCTCTGGATTCTACTCCAAGACCTTGCGAATATGCAGCCACTTCTCAACAATTGATCTCCGGCCGCATGGTCTTTGCATTTTATATTTGACAACATACTTTATATAACAGCAAAAGTACGCTCAATTTCAAACTGAACTTGTAAGTATGGGAGCTCTTATTTTCGAGCTTGAGTATGGCGCCCTAAATTTTTCCTATCCCCCCTAAATTTTCCTAGCTCCATATCGAACATATGGAGCTAGGAAAATTTAGGGGAGATAGGAAGAATAAATCGTACCTTGCATACATGCATGGAAATTAAAGGTCAATTTTAATTATTTTCTAAATCCAAACCTATAACAATTAAGCTCTTTCAACAATGAACAAGAAAAAAATAAAATCGTCACGGATAGAACTCGTGTATTGGTTATGAACTTTCTTCCCTGAAAGAAGTTAGAATTCTCTAGACTTGAATTTGTAGTAGCAGCATTGAAATTTTGTGCAAGGATAAAAATACATTAGACATATACGGAGATAGTGCTGCCATTTTTGTTGAAGATCTTTGTTTTACATTAAATACATATTGTTGGTACAACTTTGTATCTTTATAGAGTATATCACATTCTATTATTTTCGAATCGAATATAACTTATAAAACAAAATATCAGCGCTTTATACATAGTTTTAGAAGAACTTTCCGATAGCAAATTTCAGAAAAGATGTCCTTGACGACCCCTTACGAAGTTGCAAATTCATATGGAAATTTCTTGTGCGGGAAATATTATAAAATAATATTCAAAGGTAAATTGAGGACCTGAATTGCAAAACATCCCAAGTCCACCGGAGTATATTTTATTTCAGGAGGAACAAAAACAATCTAAGGTTTTGGTATGTTATTCTGTTCATCTGAAATTATTTTATATTAAAAAAGGTTTTTGAGTTGGCATTAAGAAGTAATATTTATGGAAGTGGATAGCCCATGGAATATAAATACCGACGAACAGAAAAAATGCAAATACGAAAAAAGTGGACGAGATGTTTTGCAATTCAAGTCTTCAGTTAACGTTTTGTGATAATAAAAGGGCATTGTTAGACGTATCGGGTGCGGTTCGGAAGGTCCATGCCAATTTTATAAAATTAGATAAGAAATAAAGGGGAAGGAGAAAAACGAAAGAATGTCCATTTTCGGGTTCTGTGCCCTTTCTGTTGGTGAACGTGGTACTATTGAACGGAATATTCCACACGTCCTGAGACGTAGAACTGTCCATGGAAAAGGCGGCTAAAGGATTGGCTAACTACTTTCTAGACAATGTTTTCAACATTAAAACACGTTTTTCTCGAAAAAGTATTTTTGAGACATTCCTTGTTTTTCCTCTTACCCTTCAAATGAAATATGTTTGCGATACCTGAAGATAATTTCTTTCCCATATTTAACTTCCATAAATTACCAGTCTACCTTCGCCATCAACTGAACTTGATTGTTCAATAAAAACCGCAGCGATCACAACAAAAATGTCTGGGAATATTAAGTCGATTCCTGCCTGGGGCAAACAATTGATAGACCTACCTACCTATTATTTTCTTTGGTTATTGTTTGCCAAAATACATATTAGGGGACTAACTGTTGTATATTTTGAAGTCGATAGAAAATTTTCGCTTCACCGGCGCTCGTCTGACAACAAACTCGGGCTACATTTTCTCTGGTAATAGGCTGTGAAGTCCCATGACTATTCTTCGCGGGGAAGGGAACAGTGGCGTAGGTAAGGGAGGATATGGGGGATATA
>JAGDQP010000509.1:121726-158337 GCA_022664845.1 Lepisma saccharinum | reverse complement strand
ACTTTGAAATTTTCAGTCGCGCAAATGAGTTTTGGAGAACTGTACATCACAAGCCAACAATTTGTCAGTCAAATGGATAAACTCAAAAAGGCGCGAACTCAGAAAAACAGGCAGAAGCATAAAGATTACAACTGTAACCTTTGTTGAAATTTTGTTCATATATTATTCATATTTTTTAAGTGTCTTTTATAATTTACTCTAAATCACTACCAGTAAATGTTTTTGAAGCTTTGACTCATACTTTTTTTTTTATATACATTTTAAAGTATGCTACCGTTTTTCTGTTTTCGCAGCTCGGAATCGATGGCCAAATGTACCAAAAAGAAACAGAATATTACATTTCTCAGAAATTATTGAAAATAGAGTGTTGAAATTTTTAAAGCATCTTTCCTATTCTATTTACTTTCAGAAAAATATAAATGGATAAAGAAACGTAAAAGAAAAAGAAAAAATATTCTGTAAAACAATTTCACGACATGGATTATGAAAAACGACCATAAAACCCATAGACATTAGTGTTTTTTCTTTGTACTTGTCTTAATAAATAAATAAATATATATATAATTTATTGTAAGTTTTATAAAGAAACGGTCAGCAACCAAAATAAGCCTTGAATACAAGAAAACTACAATAAATGCAAAATAATAATAATTTTGAAAGATTTTTACCATGCAGTTAGCCTTACACACTGTAATATGTTGTTTATTAGCT
This sequence comes from Lepisma saccharinum, assembly GCA_022664845.1. Taxonomy (NCBI): domain Eukaryota; kingdom Metazoa; phylum Arthropoda; class Insecta; order Zygentoma; family Lepismatidae; genus Lepisma; species Lepisma saccharinum. The sequence goes on along the minus strand of JAGDQP010000509.1, from coordinate 157,626 downwards.
GAATTTTAAACTTCCTAGCTTTCATTTAGGCCTGAATCAAAATGGTGAAATTAATAGGGTGAGTTGAGTTTGAAAAATACCATAAATACTTACATTATATTTGAAGCATGAATGAGAGCTGCAGTATTTACAGTTTGAATGTTTTTAATTGGCAGGTACATATATCCATTTTTACTTTGCAGAATTTGATAGTCTTTCTCTGTTAACACCCCATTTAGATAAATTTGATTCTGCTAGTTGGAAGTCTTTTTGTGTGAAATGATACGTTCTACCCGTAGAACTTGTTTGTGGAGCATTAACTATACACACAATGTTATCAACAGGGACGTAACAGGCATCTTTTCTTTGTGGCAGTAGAACGAATTACCAGGACCAGGTGGCTGCGTGAACAGTAAATCTGCATCTCCCTCTTCATCTGAAGTGCCTCTCACTTGAGCAATATACCACAAGTTTTTAAAAAATTCCCATTTTTTCACTGTCTAGCACAGCCATCTGTACAGTAGTGCACCTTTTTTACAGATGGAAAATGTTCTTTCAACCATTTCGTCATTTCTCTTTGTACAGCATTGACAAATGAAACATCATGGTTCAAGTCATCACTTATAAAACAGTGATTCAAAATGTTTTGCTCCCCCTCACTTAACAAATAGACACACACAGGGTGGAGTGTATAGCTACCTCTTGACCAATAGTAGCTTTGAATTTCATTTTGGATTACATAAGAATAGTTCTCACTGAAGTGCATATTAGGGGAAAGGTTTTCTTTCAGGTTTTTCAAAGCTTTTGCTTGGGACTTGGTAATGAATGAGCGGGGAGTAAGTTTCTGGAATTTGTTGACTAATAAATTAATTATTTCTTTAACACTTGCTGTCTGCTTCACCAATTCTGGTCTGTCTGTATTTAACCACTGAGTATACTCAATTTCATCATCAGTATGAAAATCATCCAATTTATGTTTTAAAAACTGTTATTGCTTCTCCTGATGGGCAACTATCACAGTTTCTAAGCAAACAGTTCGAGTTGTCTGGATCACAAACAAGCAACTTGATCAGATCTTTGTACGTTTTTTCAGTTTTGATTGCATCAAGAAGTAGCTTCACGTTTTGATGTACACTGCATACACAGACTGAATGTATGCCTGAAGCACCTGCAGAGTGAGATACACCACTTTGGACGTAAAGTGCAGAACTTGGAAAATCCTATTTTGTCTTGAGGGTATTCCCATTCGTAACAAGAGAATAGTTCGTTCAAATTGCATAAAAGTGACCTTTTTTCCATGTAATTTTTCTACTACTGCTAACTTTATCTTTGTGTCCCTGGTAATATTGTACTGTACTCATCATTTTAATAAAACTCCTTGACACGATTTACAACCTCTGCAGGATAAACTTTACTGTTTTTTGGTCTGGTTAGGATAATATGCCTTCTCTTGCTTAAGCTTTCTTTGCTTGACGAACAATATATTCACTAACTTTTTCCGTACTCCAAGATGATGGGGCTAATTGACCAATTTTATTTTTAAGGAGCTCTACCATTATGTCAGAGTCCTTAGGTTTCTTTAACAATTCAGGGTCTTCATTTTCACTAGTAGAACTTTCAACTTGATATGTTTTCTTTTAGGACATTAGTAACACTTTTTAATTTCTTCTTCCCATATGAATGTTTACTGTGGGAAGCAATTCCATGAAGTGTTAGGGGAGAACAGCCCAAGTAATCTAAAGTTTTATTTGCTTCCTCAGTGTAAAATTTTTGGATTCACTATCATCTATAGAAACGGCTGGGTCTTCTGTTTCACTGTCACGTGTTGCTTTAATTTTTTCCGCACAGAAATAACGGCATTTGGGGCAAAGTTTTTGACCAGGGTTTACTGATATGCCATTTGCGATTAAAGACCTTGCAAAAGGCGAACTTACAGTCCACAAAGCTTTCTTTACAGATTTTTTGTGACACTTGGTTACAATTCCTCTCGTAACTCTCATAGACTTTAGTAAAATGGTTTGGTTCTATTGAAGTTCGTAAGAAAATAACTTCTTAATCATTTTCAGTCAATTCTAATGTATTTACAACACTCTCTGATATATAAGCAGTTAGATGACAGTCTGAATTTAAAAAAAAATACCAACACTACATTTGTTTAAATTGTCTATATTTTTTATGTAACTAATAAAGTTGATAAGAAAAAATATCACTTGTTGATAAGAAAATATTTAAATACTTATTGTTCCTTTGTTGGCCAATTCACTCACATTTTGTTTAAAAAAAAAATAACAGAACTACATCCACATAGGCCATTCACCTATGAGAGGTAAAGTGAGACGGAAGTTTGTCTGCAGCTGCCTGCCTGCCACACACAAGTTTCGTGTCTGTACTTGTTTTGCAGGTTGCTACAGGTTCCTTTCTTCTGTTGATTGGATAATTTGATAATTTTTTTTTTTGGCTTATTTGTAAAATTTACATAGGTGTCTAATATTATAATTTTTATTTTTTAAATAGCACATAGTAAAAAAAAAATGTTCAAAAATTGAGCTTTACCACTAATATTTATATAATTTTAGAGAGTTTATAATATAAGGAAAAATCTGCAAAAAAAAAAAAAAAAATCATGCTTGTAGCTGGTTGGAGAGTTGAGTCGTGGTCGTTTTTCATAATCCATGTGAAATTGGAAAAAAAAATTACAGAATATATATTTTTTTTATTATTATTATTTTTAAGTTAGTTAGTGCGTCATTCATATTTTTCTGAAATTAAATAGCCTAGGAAAGATACCTTTAAAATTTCAACTCTTTATCTTCAATAATTTCTGATAATTTTTTTTTTTTTTTTTTTTGCTCATTTGACTGACACTTCCGAGCTGCGAAAACGCAAAAAAACGGCGATATACTTAAAAATGTATATAAAAATGAATCATAGCTTAATAAAACAAAATTAGGTGTACTTAGGACATAGTAATGAACATTTGTGCGAAGTTTCACCAAAATCTGAGATGGTGATTTGACTTGGAATGATCCTAATACTCTTTTAATTCTAGTTTCGATAGTTCGTTCTGTCTGACCAATAAATAAGTTCTCACGATTGCAATTGATTTTGAACACACCTGCAACCTTAAAAAGGCGCATTTTGCGTTTGGTGTTCGCTGGTGGTATATGTATTGTTCTGATTCTATACGTATTAAGTTACTAACACTGATTACATACGGCAATTCCTCTTCTTCTGATCATTCGTTTAGTATTTTCTCAATCTGATCTTTGTTCTATCCATTTCTATGTAGGACGCTTCTAACATGTGAGATTTCTTCTACATAAGTAAGGTACCAGGTGTGGACAAGATCAATGTTATTTGTGGGACATTGTATATTGGTCAGACAGGAGGAACTATTGAAACTAGAATTATAGTATACGCTACACTATAATAAGCGTAAAACAGCGATGCACCAAAAACGGTATGTGGAAGTAGCGCTCCACATGATGATGACCTACGGCATGAACTGAAGTGGGGTGGTCAGTCCCACGCTCGACCGCCTTTACCTCCCAATGCGCCCAGGAATACCAAGGAGACACTGGTACTCAATTTGATAGAAGACTGACTGACCACCTCAGAGCGCCAGGAATACTGCGAGAAAAGTCTCCAGTGTCCTGGAATCAGACGCGCTACCGTCTGAGCCACGGCAACGAACCTATAATAAGGGTAATGAGAAATCAGCTGTAGCAGAACACTTGTATATGCAGAATCCATTAATTTGTACGAGGTGTTACATAACAGCAGTTATTATATAAGGAATTACAAAGAAAACAACTGAAATAACAATGTATGAACAAAACTTCCACAAAGACGAGAGTTATAAATTAAATTTGAACAATCTCAAATCCGATTCATAACTTATCTGAGGATGTTGAAGGATAAGTCGAGATGATCATGTAGATCTTGTCATCCTGAAAAAAAAAAAAGCCTCCTTGCGCACAACTGCCATTCACTGACCGTTTGGCCACTGTTTTTAAAACACTCGACTCTACTTCCCCCATCCAGGACATAGGCAGTCCTTAGTTGCACATGCACGTCGACCGACATTGGGCAGATCTCTTTCTTTGTCGTTCGATATTTGCCCGATGTCGGCCGACAGGATAGATGTCAGTTTGCCATAACCGAAACACACATACACTATGTATTTTTCACTAGCACTATTAGTTGAAAGGAAGTATGATGATTACACCGACGTTTCATTGGTATTTCTATGCTGCTTTGGCGACTGTGATGGATGCAGGCCTCACGTCAAGGGTATAATAATACTCGGCGAACTCTCATCCGATTTCCGAGATAGGCCAGTTAATGACCAGGGCCATCGTTCAAGCGCTATCAGGGCATTCGTCGGTGAAAAGAACTGGTAAACATCAGTCAGGGCGTTTGCAGCAGAGTTTAAATCCACCTGTCTTCCGAGTGCCAGCTTAGTGCCACTGCACACGAGACTGTAGAGCCGCGGCAAACTATGATATTAGCAACAATTGGCATTTACATTTGTTTTTGGTCAGATTTGTAACTTTCGCATAAGCTCGTTACGTAAGTGGGATGACATCCCTCAGTGACTACACAACCCGAGGAAGGTAGCGGCCAGGGCTAGTATAACTAGCATCCCGGAATTCACCTGGCGGGACTAAGGAAATCTCCAGTCCGGATAGCCGACCCGGGCTGAACCTCCCGAGTGCGAACAAATGCTCTACCAACTGAGCTACAGTCGCTCGGTAGCCACAACTGACACTGGTACTATATAGGCTGTCCACATTCAGATATTTTATCAGGATAAAATCATTACCGTCAGAGCCCATTCCAGTCCTTCGGAATATATCTTCACAAGTGTTGAACGAAATTGTTTCGTAGTTGCCAAAGGGTCAGTGATTGGTGGTTGTACCCGTGGAGACTTTTTCTCAGGATGACAAGATCTACAACATATCATGGTTTCAGGCAATTCCATCGAAATCCAAGAATATCATTATCTTCGAGTAATTTCAAAAAAAGTGGCCAAACTGTCAGTGGTTGGTGGTTGTGCGCATGGGGACTTTTTCTCTGGATGACTATATCTACAACATGTCACGGTTTCAGGCAATTCCACCGAAATCCATATTCCATAGGGTTTGTGCGGGGTCCTTTGGACAAGGGCGTATCGAGCTATTAGTCATTTTTCAGGAGAGCGGAAAAATGCGTTATTGGAGACGTTAGTAGATAATATACCAGTTCCAGAGCGACGATATGAACAACTATTGACAGCTTCATGCTTGCAGAATATATATTCGTCTCCGCAAATTGGTAGTTGCGCCGTTATCCAAATTATCCCTTCAATTGTAAGAAATAAGATTTGTAAATAATAAAAGATATGTGACGTAAACCCGGATTAAAATCCTTAATTACGGAAAATCGTGCTGAAAGCCTTGTGTTTCATTTGACAAAGAAATTTTAAACTTTTCACACATATGAAAAGATTTTGTACGACCATTTTTAATAAGAGGTAAATTAAGTCTTTTGGATGGTAAAAACTACCATAAGATTGACATTCATTTCACTTTTCTTTTTCTCAACGTACAAGGTCCGCACATAAAGAAACCGAACTTTTTTTTTTAACTAATCAAAAAAAGATACCATATTCTGGCAAAACTGCATGTTCCAACCTGTTACAGGCAGTCGGTAGCGATGCGAGCGTGCGTCAGATGCAGGTCGTGTGCAGGCGGCGTACCAAATACGCGCACCACGATGGAACAACGTTACAACAAAGTTTTGTTACAAATTTGCGTAAATCGTTCACCAAAACGTTGCAGATGATACGGGCAGTATATGGTAATGCAACATGATCAAGAATCCAGGTGTATGAGTGGTACAATCGTTTCAAAGGTGAATGTGAAAGTGTCGAGGATAAACCAAGATCAGGATAAAGGTGCTGCTGATCGCATTTCTTGATTCCCAAGGACTGATCCACCATGAATTTGTCCCTGAAAACCAAACAATCAATCAGTAGTAGTATCAGGAGATGCTTGGTCGACTCAGAAACAGGATGAAGCGGGTTAGGAAAGACCTCTGTCATTCTGGCCAATTGTTTCTGTTAACACGATAATGCTCGACCTCATATCACATTGTCTATACAACATTATCTTGCTAATCATTCAGTGACAGTGATCAATTACCCTTCATATTATCAAGACTTATCGCCTGCTGACTTTTTCTTCCCCCCCCCCCCCCCCCCCCCCACGATTTGTTGATGTCGCGGATATTAAATATTACGGGTATTTTGCGAACACTTTACTGTCAATGGCTATCAAAATTGTTTGCAAGATCTGTACAAAAATAGGTAAAAAGTTACGGAACTGGTTTTGTTACTTTATCATTAGAGAGCGGATTATGGAAGGTGAACATGGAGATTACAGTGACTGTGTGTGAATCGTTCCGCTAATCAAATATCCACGCCTTATTATGTGCGATATGGGAGGGTCGTTATCATTATACAAAGGTGTTCTTCAGAGGTAATCGGCGTGCATTTGCGAAAGACAACTTCGAAATTTAATTTGTTCCTCAGAAAGCAGATAACGTTCTGCTATCAGTGATAAGCACCTAGAAAATAATGTTTACTTTTCGTAACACATTTCTGTTGGTTTTAGCCTCCACCACCCCCAGTTTTTAGAACCTATAAGTCTGCTCCTTACTCAGAAAAATGCAGTAAAAGAACAGCAATATCGGGAAAGCAGGTCATTGACATCAAGAAGTAGTGTGTCCCCACGCTCCCATCTAGTAGTTACTGCGCCCAAAGATAAGAGTGGCAGGTTTCCGGTGGGCTAGTGAGTAAAACATCAGATTACCACCGAGGAGACCGGGATTCATAGAAACCAATGCCGTCCAAGAATTCAGTTTCGTCACGAAGTTTGAGATAGGCAGTTTATACTCTTGTGATAAATATAAACGAAAAATCTTCACTGGGATAGCCATGTTCAATCGCACGTCCTATAGTACAAACGTACTGACTTTCATAATTCTATGGACTGCGCAAGACATCTTGATACATCGACACATCATCGGTAACAGTATTAAGGCCATCCTGAGGTACAAGGTGGTGTGATTAATTCCCGGAAAAACAATACTTCAGTGGATACCTGGTATATTTGTGCGTATTATACGCCAATGTATCTGAAAATAATACAACCGTAATTCAGTGCATATTTTTAATTTTACATAAATACAATCATAGAATACAGCAGCGGTTCACTAAAAAACTTACTTAAAAATTTATTTATTGGCACATTTTTTTTAAAAAATATAACTTTCGCACACAGAATATAAAATAGCGTTACTGCTGAGATAAAATGCTTGTCAATAGCTACATGTACATATAAAACACGACGATTTCAATTGATGGATCATAAAATCATTTTACAAATACTGTTCCTGTCATCTTTACTCTTACAATATAAAGCACAAAAAATTTGATCTTGCTTTAAAAAAATAGCTATAAATAGACGGGCATTATCTTGGCGATCCGGAATGTGATCTAGGAGAAGCATACTGGCTGTGAGGACCACTGTCGTGTAACGTTACAGTCACCGAGCTGGAAAAGAAATGAAATACGTTAAAAGTGTGACTCCCATTATCTCCTACAAAAGGCGAAATCCTATTCATATATATATATATATATATATTAAAAAAAAAAAAGCAGCAAAAAATTTTATTCTGATTGGTACATCCATAATATTGATTCTAGAGACAATGAATTTCTCTCTACACTGACAGGAAGGTTCTTAAGTCGTGAGAGCTGGATTTTTGTGAAAATTGGTTTACTGATTTATTTCGGGTCGTGATAGTCACTCATTTCGGAAATGCGTTATTTGCCCGCTACGCTGTGATAAACTTGTCACGCCGAGCCTCAAATTGAGGTAATAAGCAGACTATTGTCCGGCACGTTACTATGCACCGAAAAATTGTCGTTTTGCTTTGACATACAGGTGTACATAAAGAATATCGTGGTTTTAAAGCTGTTTAATCTATCTGTACTGTGACCTACAATAATGAATCACACATAAAATGGAAGAGTAACACTTAACAGTTTTTCCCTACAAATGTTCAATATGAAAACCTTTTGTCACGCGGCACAATCCAACCGATAGGTCAGTTCTTCCCATAATTTAATCAGCATATCTGAGATAATGGAAGCGACAGCTGCTTGAATCCAGCACCGCAAATCGGGTAAGTCATTAGGTAGCGAAGACATGTATACACATGATCCTTTATAAAAAAAAAAAAAAGCCCACAGAAAATAATTGTATGGTGGTCAGATTCACTACAGATCCACACTAAGCAAACTTCAAACCACAAAAGGCTTTCTGCACGGACGTCGCCATCTTTGCTACTGCCAAGTGGAAAGACAGTAAAACAATCTACATGCCAACATGGCTCATTCATTCACACACTCTCACTCACTCTCTCTCTCTCTCTCTCTCTCACACACACACACAATGAATCTCTCACACGCATACAGTAAGAAAACAACACTTTGTGGCCCAACTATAATCATCAGACCGCATATGTCGCTATTTACAAATGCAGGTAGCGGAGGAGAAAGCTGAATGAGGCTCGGTACACCAATAACCTATTATTGCACCGTGTACCATGTAGATTTATTTTTTAACGTTGTTTGATTTATTCTTACAGGTTAGCTGACTCCAAGGTTGTTTCAAACTGTCCACCAATGACATTTTTATTTCAGAAATACTCAGTTCACGAAAAACAATGGCAAAGGACTTTCACAAGAAAACTTCCCGTAATTCCCATAGTGAGATTGATGCAATAGGAGGAAGATTGGATACGTAGGAACGTACCTACAAAAACTTCCAAGAGTCCCCGATTTTCATCACCTTATAAGGGATTAGTCATTGCTCGTCGGTGCAGAAAGAGGACTCATCAGTGTAGGAATTATACCCCGGAAATCGTCATCGGTTATGACTGGTGTGCGTGTCGTCAAGTACATAAAGAACACTGACTAGCAGCTGGGAATTGCCGGCTTGGTGTAGTGATTAAAGCATCGGTTGTCCCGGATTCGACTTCCGGCGAGGTGATTTTCTAAACTTTTAAAAGCAAAAATAACTATTTCCTTTCATTTTTTTACATTTCCAAGTATTACGAAGTTCACTGGCATTGGTTAGCTTAGGTTAGGACAGTCGGGTTAGATTTTTTCTTTTCTTATTATACGCAATCTACTCGCTCGCGGCTAGTTCACTGCAACGCCAACAGGTAGCTCCAAATCAAAACCGATGGTGAATTCCGGGGTATAATTCCTACACTGACTGAGTCGTGTAGAAAGTATTCGTGTGTACGCACACACACACACACACACACCCAAAGGAAAGCCGGAAGGACACTTTAAGGTAAATTTACAATAAAAAGGAAGGAGTTTACCTAACAGTTTATTTGTTCCATATGAACGCACAGTAATTAACATAGACTTCTTTGATATTTCGGACTTTGAAAGTCTTCATTCTTCACGGGAGATGAAATGATGGACACGTACACACTACAGATTGAATAAAAGACTAAGACGATAGTTGCGCCACGTAGTGGATGACGCATCAAGCTTGGAGAACAACTGACTGCTGTATAGCGTGTAGATTTCAGAAGGTTGGAACAACTGTATTTCGTGTACGTTCGGGAGAGGATCGTGAAAGGAAATGTGTTAAAAATACAGAGCAAACGGGGAGGTTTAAAGTTATTGAAGGTTAAGTCCAGGCTTGATTTTTGCGCTCAAACCATGAATAAAGGTCTCCTCCCATAGACGGCGTGTTGAGGTGCTGGTCGTGGGGGAGGGGAGTATGTATGTATTATGGCAACAAGAAAAAATAGATCAAAATTAGTGTTGAGTGACTGGGTATGTAAGGAGACTGGGGCATTAGATTGGTTGATAGTGCAAAAGTGGCGATGGTTATTAAGTCGAATGCTGATCTTACCAAATATTACCGCTGCTTACAGTTCATTAAATCTACTAATGGAACTGAATTTACCTAGCGTATTTCTTAGTTGCTCTTCCATGATACCCCGTTTTCTCAAAAAAAAAAGTTTTTTCGGTGGTAACTATTACAATCATCACCCGGTGAGGTGAACAAAGAGTCGTTTAACGAACTTTGAGATCTTTCTTTATCTGGTGCAATGTGAAGCTTTTATTAGACTCAGTGATAGTTTGCGGGGTGGGATGTCAATTCTAGATTTTATTTTGAAAAATCTTGTTTCTCACACGATCTGCCTGTCTCCATCTCTCTACGAAGTCATGATAGTTATCTTTCGACTTTGTACTTTGTGAAGCCTAACAATCAAATGTCTTTCCACTTTACTCATTAACTACCCTTTACAGCTTATTCTGAATGAAATTCGGTGCAAGTAATGGATGACTTGTAGTAATGGGAAGCGAAGATAGTACACAGACGAAGTTGCGAAATCTACATCACCCATTGCTTTTGCGAGTCATTTAAGGACAATGGTGTTAAACGTCTTCGTAATGTTCATTACGTAGATCAATGTATTAACATATAATAAATCTCAAGTTTTTGATGTATTATATATCAAAACGTTATTTGTTAGTCTCACGTCACAGAGAGAAAAAATATTTTACCAGAAAATTCGAAGTGTACGGATACTTTCTGCAGTAAATTCAATCAAATCACAAGATACATTAAAAAACGGATATACAAGTATGTACCGTATAACCCTGGAAATCCGAACAGCTCGGAACGGAAATTGATTTGAAATTAAGTTTTGTGATCAAAGATCTTGATTTTGTCGCTCACCTGATTAGCTAATTTTAGCTCGTGCTCCTTACTTAACTCACACTCAAGGTAACTAACCTCAAGTCTCCGCCTCACCCCCTGCTCTACAGTAGTGGCTGACGCGTCGTCAGGGCTTATTTATCGTACTACAATGCGCTAAAGGATGACCTGGTACGTTTACTGCGTATTTTAAACTTTTTTTTTTTCAGATAATCAGAATTTTCCGGGATCCGGCCTCAATTAATTCGGATTACCGGGGTTATACTGTATTGCCTTTATGACACTTCTTCAATGTTACTTTGTGAACGCAAAGTGAATAACTCTAAAATCAAATTGAAATTAAACTGGGTTTTCATGTGAACTAGCCATACAAAGTAAAAATGTTTCTACCACATCTATGTTAATACTAAGCTGATACAGTACCCAATTCTCTGTATTCTTCACTCACCTTCATAGAAAATGGCCGCTGGGTATTCCTTCTAAATCCCCACAAGTTTCAAAATATGCGAATATCATTCCAATATTGCATGTATTGTGTTTATCACGTATATTAGTTCAATATTGACAGATCATGCAACTTTTGGACTTAGGAAACTTATCCGTCGGTCATCCTCTATGAATACGAGTGTACATATAAGAAGTTGGAAACTAGTCTAGCAACCTAAAAGTAGGAAAGCTTTCGCTACTTCTACTTCTGGCCGTACCAAGTAGATTTGGGTGCTTTTTCAGAATTTGAAATATTTCGTTAATTTTGTAAGTTTGATTACTGGGCTGCTGTGCATGCATCTATGATCAACAACATTCTTTTTATTAATTTTTAAGTATCTGTGAGCTATGAAAGAAGGAAACAAATGAGAAAAACAAAAATGTTACTATACGCCACACTAACTTATTCTGTAAGTAGGCTCACCCGCATTTAAGCACTGTTCGTAACGAGACATGATTTTTTTTATGCTCCTCAAAAAACCTGCCGCCTGGTTGGTCAAGGACACCAGTTTATTCTTCTCGAACGGTCTGAAATCCTTCCCATACAGAACCAGCACTCATGCACTGGTCGTCCTACAGAACACATTCTTCAATTAATTTCGGCCGCAGACCTAACCTCGGTACTTGTCAGGGAACATGTATTGTCCACGGAGACTAATTCACCGAAAATGTAATCCTCACAGTAAACAGCTGACTTTCTCTAGATTATTCTGAATATTACCCGTAGTCGAACGAAGTTAAAATCATGGACAATCAAATAAACACTGTTGTCTGTTCTTCATAACAATGTCCATTGTTTAAGAAAACGACTCGAAAACATCAGAGGTCATTCTGATGAGGTACTACTTCCTTGGCTCTGTATTAAAAGGAAAGGACCAGAGGGACCTAAACTTGTACGAACTGTATGCATACCACAGTCTGCATGTGGTACAAGAACATGCTCTACTCTTCACTACACGATATTCTAACTTCGGTAAGTCTAAAGGAACGAGATACGATCCACCTGGTTATTTTTTTTATTATTATTATTATTACTGCGATAACACTTATGTTTAAGTACTATCCCTCGAACCGATTATTGGACCGTGGTGGCTCAGTTGGTAAAGCACTCACTTCTGGCGCTAGGGGTCATCGGTTCGATCCCTGCTCATACCATGTGAGCATTATGGTCGACAAACACCACGTGCGTGTTTTTTCTCGATGTGCTCCCGTTTCCTCCCATCATCATCCATTCTGCGTGAGCCACAGTTGCTTAAAGGTCTTAAAATAACATTAAAAATTCAAATTCTAACGGATTATTCTATTATGCCAAGCTGTAAGATTATATCTATAACTAGACGTATTGAGCAAATAACTGAAGCTACGATCAACTGGAAACATATGGCCAGAACTACTGTTTTGGTAATCTAACGCCACTCAACTATTTCACTAACCTGCCGGCTTGGAGAATACTCTGAATTTGGAAACGAGACATATCATCATCATTCTTACAAACCCCCTGAGTAGGCATGCCACCACGTGAGGTATTTGCTGCATCTGTAATTGGCACAACATTACCAGCATTTATTAAATAATGCATTGATTTTAAGGTCTGATGAGAGTGATTGTATTTTGAAGAGCGATCAACCATGTGTTCGCAAGTGTATCGTGGCGTTGAAGATCGTCGAGTGAGAAAACGCTGAGGTGGCGTAGACAGCGTCTTCTCTTCAAATGACTTTGAAGTCATCTGATCTATTCTAGAGGAACTTCTATCATTGATGGTAGCGCCACTCTTCGGATGATGTCGTTCTCGTAAATCTATAGAATCATCATTAGCAACTCTTTGATCTGCAGACAATTTACTAAATCCATAGGAAACGGTAGAACTCTTTGAATTGATGGTATCACGTTGTAGATCGGAATCAGTAGGAAGAAAAGAACCGGATCCTTGCGAAACAAGAGGCCTTTCAGAACGGTTTGAAACACTGCTTTCCTGTAAGTGAACAGGAACAGCTGCCGCAGGAGAACCAGATCCATGAAAACGATTTGTACCAATCATTTCACCTAATTCATAGACAGATGCATTAGAAGAGAACAACCCTCGAGCATCCTGAGTATTTGATGATGCAACAGAGCCGTGCTTTTGCGTTAGAGGGCTGCTACGCTTGACACTATCAGCAGAAACATTCAATGGAGCAAGTGACGACGTGTTCTGTTCCTCCGCTTCACGATATACATGATACTCTGTACCGTCATTTTGTAAGTGTGAAGAACAAACTGAGGTGCCGGACGGATTTCTTTCTTTATTTGACCTTCTTACACAGCGACTTCTACTGTGGGCGCACTTACAATGTACGCAAGAGCCGTGGCGACATTTGCATGACTCCCTACAGCCGCTTTTGGAAGATGACCGTTGAGCATGGTGTTTATGTTCCGAGCTTCCGCTCTGAGCACTTGGCGAACGACGTGCTGAGTGACCTCGACAAACATGGGATGAACTTCTGTGCGAACTATGCGAGTCATTAAGAACTGAATCACGTTGCCATTGATGATACTTGGAAACATGAGCATGTTTATGATTTACATGTGAATGGTGAACATACCTTTTACTATCTGGAGAAACAGACCTTGGTCTACCCTGCTGCTCACCCACAGAACTGCGTGATCCACTTCTGTCTCTTCTAACTACCCCACTTTCACGTTCATCGGCGGTTTCGGGAATATCTTGTACAAAAGTTCGGGATCTCTCCAAAGTTCCTGATCTTTCAAAACTTCGAGTCTTACTATGTTCAACAGAAGGCTTGCTTAATTCACTTTTCACATCTGACGTATACTGAACTGGAACAAGAGGAGGTGAGACAGACGGGGATTGAAGGGATCTTCCGGAGAAAGTATCCGAAGCCATAGACCTTGCTCTTTCGAACCTCTCATTGGTCAACTTTCTCTTCAGTTCTTCTATCTGTCGAGAATATTGCGAGGACAAAGACTGAAAACGAGCTGACTCTAATTTTTCTTCCGTCCTACAAAAAAAAAAAAAAAAAAAAAACAATGACAATTAAACGTAAAATTATCTTTAATATCAAATTATATTTTTGTTGATGAAAAAGAGGTTAAAAATTTCTTCTTTGACATGACATTTTTTTTAACCCCTATATTTCGAACTAGTTGTCCGACCTTGATCAGGGCATAGAGCTACTGCAAAATCTATGAGTTCTAGAAACTGACATCCTAGTATAGACTACGATCCCTAAACATCCTCATGTTCGCACATACGTTATGATAGTAATAAAAAAAAAAAAGCCATCTGCAAAGAACTCACAAAATTCACGATTTATCTGCAAATAATAAATTTAAAGCAAACTTAACACTTCTTTTCGACTGGTATTTAGATGGTCATTGCAGCAATAGTTCTCTACGTAAAACGACCAATAACCACACGCAAATTGAGTAAAAAAAAAAAATTTAGTACGTTGTTACACAAAACTGCGGGTTAGAGTTACTGGTTTCCCACCAGGCGCTTCCCCAGGTGGCGCATAGAAGAATGTCGACCAGATATGGCGGGTACCGGAAATGTTTCGGGGCGGATCAAAATCGATACTGCTGCCTTGCAGTTAGTAGAGGGATCTACAAAGTCTAGGGGAAGATAACCCCTTACAAGAACATCATGATGAAGGAACGCAGCTTCACCATTTCCACCCTGAAGCTGAACAACATCGGCAAGGCTCGGAGATGGACAGAGGACGACATCTTGAATGTCTGTTTTTTCTGCGAGGTTGTAGAGCTGACAACTTTACACCAATAAATCATGTCAAGAAACAATAACTGACATGGATTTTCCTGGGATAAAATATTTCGGAGGTAAATATTCGGATCTCCGGGCGGAGACTGCTTCAGGGAGCTCCACGAACAGGAATAAGAAAGATCTTAGAATAGGAACATGAAATGTACGAATGTTATACAAATTGGGCGCTCTTCAAGTAGCGGTACGCGAAACCGAAAAAAATACGAGATGGATATATTAGCGAAACAAGAAGTTCGGTGGGAAGGTCGAACAGCAGATATGAGAGGCCCAATGCTTATTCTGTTCTCCCACTTTACACCAAAAATATAGCTCATGTAAGTTTCCACTAAGATTGTCAAATGTCGTTGTTGCGATTAAAACGCCAACGCCTACACACAAAACAACAGCTGTTTAGGTGACTGAAGCACTCCCTTGGCATCTTTCTGCCGTCTGTAACACCATCGCAGAACTGTGGATAACTAGCAACAAAAGCACACTATTGCCGTCTTTAAAACGCGTCACGCTGCATTCTGAGCAGTCTGCTAGGAGGAGCCACCTTTCGTCACCACAGCTAAACCATGGGTGATACACATTTCGAACATATATTTGCCTTCAAGGTGCCAGGTTCTCTTCGACAGACATTCCCCCTTCCATGTACCAAAAATCGTGTTGATCAGTGATATCGTTGCAAACTTTTTGCGACTCAGAGACTGATTAACCAGTCTTATGTTATTTGCAGTTGTCTCCGTGAAAGACCATGTCTGCCACTCGTACACTCTGGTTTCAGCTTTCGAATTTAAATCCACGTGTGTGTCATTGTCACAGAAGTATACGAGAAGAAGTCGGAAAGTAAGGTTCCCTAATTAATATCTAATTTCATATTCCACATATTGAGTTGCTGTTTGGCTGACATGAAGTTCAGACCCTGCTTGTCAGATAACAGCATTTTTTTGTTTCCAATGATAATCACATGACTGGAATCCAGTGATAATCACGCGACCGTAAGAGATGAACAAAGAAAAAGAGGTTCTTTCACGTCAGAATATCCTGTCCCTGCAATTGAGGAGACTTTTGCGAGCTAATCCCAGAGTTACATTGGAAGAACAGTTTAATTTTTCACATTAGATAATCCGGGACACTGTGCGTGAAAGCATGGGGTTGCACAAGAGTATGTAGGAAGTGTTTTCTTCTAAAACTGACTGTCCACTTCACAGAGTAATAGTTATCTTGAATATGTGTTATGCAGGATTTAAGAGCCAGTGAAACTGCAAAACACTCAAGGTTTGAAGTTCATCTCAGTCAAAATGCAGTTCAATATCCGGAATATAACAATAGGTATTGATTCGAGAACCATACTTTTTGATTTCTCCTCGTAGTATTCTATTACAGAAAATTGAGTAAATATTCCCTTGTATAGACTGCATATTTCGACCACATGTATTGAAGTTTAATACTCTTATTTTTAATAATTATTATTACAAAGTGTTATGGAGAGCAAATTGAATGTGAAATCACATTGACGATGGGTTCGAACATGTACGTGCATTTCTCCCCGATCCAGTTCTCAGGGTTCATATCAACACTGATTATCTAGCAGGTCAAAAGCTCAACAATATGACTGTTAATCACCACATTTATAGTTCGTTTACTCACACACAAAAATCATTCTAAAGTGACAAGCATAGTCCAACATCATCCTAAGATATTTTCTCAGATTTTAAAGACTCAAATCTAAGTTGGAAATAAGCAACATATGTCCAAACATTACTTTTTCTAACAGATGGAAATACTGGAGAGATTAATGGGTTTGAAAGTACATTAAGTTACACGTATAACGTAGTTAGTCGTGTTAGCATTAGAATCCAAAATGTTTTGGGTTTATTGCTGGTCTAGACCAATCTATTTTTTTTCTATTACATATTTTGATATAATTTGCAAAAATATCTGTACGAAGAAGGGTAGAATTATCTGACAAACACTGCAACGGTTAGTTACAAGGAATCGCACTGTTAACACATCCGCCGTATATCCTGGACCTTGCGCCTTCGGATTACTGTCTTTTCCTATCTAGGGAACATTTCTTCAGGAGCAGACAATTCAATAACAGGGAAGAAGTGGGAAACGGAATCTGAGATTTTCTAGTCTCTAAACTGGCGGGGTGTTACCGGCTCGAGATTGTGGATATGACTTAGTCGGTAAAGGACCATGCGAGATAATGGCTTGTACAGTCAGCGGCAAAAGTTTTTACTCAGCCATAAAATTTCTTCTCCAAGTAACATTGAAATGGATAGAACGATTTAAGTGCAGCTTCCTGTATCTTAACAGAAAATCACATTTTCCTTACGTTACAGAAAACCGTAATCAAATCGCTCAATCCATTCCAAATGTATTCAGAGGAGAAATGTTACGATTGGGTACAAACTTTTGGCGCTGAAGGATGGGAGTATTTGTAAGATATCTATATTCCCTTCAGCGTTTTCATCCAAAATGGTTAGAATGTTTTACTCACATTGGTACTTGAGGCATGATTCTTACTTAAATCAAATTCCCTTAAGTTGTTTTCTACTTACAGAGTTTTTTCAAGGTCTCTCAACTTCTCGTTCAAAGACTGAATTCTTGCCTGAAGCTCTTTGTTGGTTTTCCTTTCTGTCATGGCATCGTTGTGGTTTTCTTGCACCATCTTCTCCAGAGTATACATTTTACTCCTTTCTTCCGCAAGTTTCTTCTCAAGCTCTTCAATCGTTTCTTTCATACGAGTCTGATCGCTGGTCCCCTACAAAAAAATATTTTCTCTTTTAAAGTAACACTGTTTTAAGTACCGTACATGCAAGAACAAGCAAATCATCTTTAACTGTCACTTTAATCTTTGACTTTTTATTATTATTATTAATGCAATCTTTCTTTGGTGCAAGTCTCATTCTGGAATGACTTTGGAAACTGAAGTAAATACGTCTGAAAGTTTTCTCTCATGCTAATTGCTTCTCTTTTCGTATCATTTGGAAACAACTGTCAAAATAGTAACATTTTCACACCTTTTTGTTGTTTCTGCAAATTTTTCTTTCGTTTGTTGCAGTGTGATACCAGGCATAGTTTCTTCAGCCGGGATGTGAAATATCTTTGTAGAACTTCTACAATTTTTACAACTTTCCTACGTTCCTTCCTGCACCGACACTAGTTATGCTTTCATTCAATAACTCCAAAGCTGATTCACTCTTGTATGTTGCCA
This sequence comes from Lepisma saccharinum, assembly GCA_022664845.1. Taxonomy (NCBI): domain Eukaryota; kingdom Metazoa; phylum Arthropoda; class Insecta; order Zygentoma; family Lepismatidae; genus Lepisma; species Lepisma saccharinum. The sequence continues at coordinate 139,376 of JAGDQP010000509.1, read as the reverse complement.
CTTCTGTGTCACTTTCTTCGTCAATTTCCCTACTTGGTCCTTCCTCATGAGTAACAGAATCCCTTTCAACTTGTTGCCTACACTTATTACAGATCATCTGATCACTCGTCAAATGTGACAGTTTTTCCAATCATCCATTGTAGCATCTTCCCTAGTCGTTCCTACTACTGCTGTATTCTTTCATTTTAAGTGGGTTGCAGACTTGCAACAGCACTGTCTTAATGTACTTCATATGCACTGTCACACACTATCAAATTCTCACTGCTCACATTGGTAAATGTCCACATAAACTGCACAAGTACCTTGTGAAACGACAACCACTCCAGCCAGACTGGGAACTACACCGAACTAAACGGGGAGTGAGAGACTCTCACACATGTCTGAACTTGACACTGTACATCTTTAGGGCAAAAAGGGTTTACGTGCTATATTTTGTTTACTCCTGTTCACACTCTCATTCCAAAATGAAACTTGCACCAAAGATAGATTGCATTTAACTGTATAATATACTTAATTCCTAAAAAGAAAAGTTTTTTTTTTTTCGATTTTCATGGTCAAAAATTACACCTTGTAATGAAAAATGCAATGTATTTTCATAATGCTACTTTTTTTTTTAATCAAAACTACGTTTCCTTAGCTTCATAACAAGCACAAGACGAAAGTTCTACCACTATTAGAAGCCAAGTTATATTTTTTTATTGACCTTCTACTTTTTTTTTTTCTTTTTTACGTTTTTTCTCTGGTTGGCAACTCGGCTTGTATGAATACCGTGCATCACTGAAGCCTAATATTTTCCATACAGTAGGTATGTCACTTTATATAATCAATCATACTTCAACATTTTACGTAAATCTGAGATGGACGAGTTGAAAAGTTCCTTTTTATGATGATCTGGCATGAAATAGCTTGAGCAAATTTTCATGTGTTTTCCCGTGTAAGGTCGAGAAATATGCATTTACTTGGGTTCTGATTTCATCACTATTGATATTAAGTGTCAAAAAGTCCGACAACACTGCTTTTATTTTGTAACGAAAGGGAAGAAAAAATTAACGTGCTCAGCGGCCATGTGGGATTTAGGACGAAATTTTTAAATTGGAAATAGGTCACATAAAATACGAAAACGTATTTACTGCTGAATTATTTGAACTTTAAATTAATCTACTAACGTTTCGTCGGAACACTGCAGAGTTCTACGCAGTATGAACAAAAAAATAAGAAACTAGAAATAATAGAAGAGAAACGAAGGATACAAGAAAGTATAAGAAAAATTTGGTGTTCAGCTTTCTCCTTTTATTTATTTCGATTTTTGTGTGTATACTCAGTAGAAGTTTACAGTTGAAAAGTTAGTAGGTTAATTTAAAGTTCAAATAGTTCAGCAGGGAACTACAAATATACCAACAAGTAAATACATTTTTAAACTGAAGAATACGTTGATCTTAATTTGAAGGACACTCGCAGCCTGTAGTAGCCTCGTGACCCAGTCCCCTATTGTACTGCGCAGAAATCCATCTACCAACACGGACGGTGTAATTGGGTGTGAGATTCCGCTGTGTGTAGATCACAGCGTTGCTTCCAATGTCAGGACGACGACAGCGAACACCTATAATGAAATTATGTGACTTTGAACGCAGCCGTATATTAGGGCTGCGAAGGGCTCCCCATCTTGTGTTCGAACTCACCATTCAGGACCTACACCTGGACTAGTGGTGTGGTGGCAGTGGGCTACACATCTCGATCGCCGCTAGTATTCACTGAGAGGACATTAACCAGTGCGTCGCACATCCACGACGTCGTTAATCTCGTCCTCCGGTCATATTTGGACACTCTTCCAGCAAGATAACGCGCGTCCCATACCGTTAGGGAAGTCCAGCGTGCTTGTCGGATCTCAGAACCATTGAGCACATGTGTGACAAATCCCTCTTGTAGGAGTTTCTCTGGCTCCATATTATGATCAATACGACACACACCTTATGTACCAAGTTTGAGACAATTACGAGAAATCCTTCCAGGTGTTCAATGCATTTTCGCCAGTGATATATCAGATAGAAAGCTTTGTCTTCTTACATCTTTCTATGTTACGGACAGTAAAACAGAACAAGAAAAGCTTCAGTAGTCATGTCGAATCAACCATAAAGACAATTATTTGATCTGTAAATTATCCACATACTGTTTTTTTTATTATTATTATTATTTAAAATCTCCGTACATAGAAAGTTGAGCCTTACTTATTTAAAGGTTTACCAATTTATTTTTATGGCCTTCTGAGTAACTCCTAACTTCATACGGCCCACTGGATAAAGAAAGAAAGGTTGTGGTTCCGTCTTTATTCGAGGTAATGTGGCCGGTCGAGCAAGAAAGCCTTTTCGCCACGAACTGGGAGACTGTTTGTTTCTTTGGAGAGAGAAGGTAACCACACATTTACGACATACTACAATAAACAATCCCGCAATTATCCCCCCCCCCCCATTGGTGTTCGTCTCTTACGTGAAGTCAGAAAAATGAAATCTCAGCAGATTACTTTCGTTCAGACTTTGTTGAATCAGTTTCCTGTTAGTGCGACATAATGGCTCTCACACAAATATACATTTACGATATTATATAATACGCATACAGCATCTAAGAGCTATCTCCTGTTTGTTTGAATTGATATTAATCTCTTAAACGAGCTGGTGAGGTTCTACGGACGAGACCTACAGTTTTTCTATGAACTCCGACGGGAAATGAACCAGTGACTAAGCGCATTCTTTGCTGAAAAATCGGTCTTAGGGCAGGGGTGGCACTGGCAGGGGTCTGTTTCCCAGTGAAGAAAGTGAGTCGCGGTAATTCACAATTACTTGTGGCTGAAGTCGTTTTGTACTAAAAGGAAAATTTTCTCTCAGCTGCATCACTAACATTTTCTTGGAAGCATGAAAACAAATGCTTCTTTTATCTTTTTTTTTAATCCTTTAAAGAAAAAATTAAGAGAAATTTGTGTACGCAAATTTCGACATCGTGTTTCTAATGCTAGTCTCTTCTAACTAATACATAACTCAACACTTTAATAACTGTCTAGAAGCGGACTATAACTTAAACGCAAAGAGAGACTTTTCGTTATTACGAGTCAATGATCTGTAACTGAAAAGCACTGTAAACTCGCACTGGGGAAAGGGGTAACAGCGCGCAGATTCTCCTAGCTTACTATGGCGCTACGACCAGTTACAGGGATCGTTAATTCTTAAACGCCTCGCACTGTACATTTGCATCCCCCACTATCCGACCTTACACATTAACCTGCTTTCTCTTGATTTCAATCCCCCTTAAACATTAACCTTGCACACTAACTTATTTCGTATTGGCTTCAAACTACCCACGGACTATAAATACCAACCTGTTTTCTCTTGTTTTCAAAGTCTGCAACTTCTTGTAACAGTTTATCTTTCTCTTTGTCCAGCTGCATGCACAAATTTTGGGATGCTACCAGTTCGTTCTGAAGTTTTCGTCTTTGACCAGTGTTTTCGTCCAACTGCCGTTCCAAACTTGATATATTGTGAGTTAAATCCGTAATCTGCAGAAAAAAACAATTACAGAAAATGTTCACACATTTAATTAAGATTTCCAAACACAACCAGCAAGCTATCGTACGCTGAAATAACTGAAGTAGGTCACATGAAAACGGGACTAAATATCATTTTCACTTACTTCAATTTAATGTAAACTAATGATCACCTATCGGTTGCCTGTGCATACCTTTTACCGTTACGTTACATAGTCCGGATGACTCCGACCATTTTATTAGATTTAAAATAAAGCACTATTATCCGCTATGTTCATTTTTTGTTGTTGGCACATAACTATTTTTAAAGAAAAGGAAAACAAGTGCAATAACAGCAACAACAACCCCCCACCACCAAAAAAAAAAAAATAAAACACGCTGGCTAATTAGGGATGGTATCGAGACGAGACTGGCATCAGTCTCGTTCTCGTCTCGAGTTTTTAGGACAGTCTTGGTCTTGGCCTCGTCTCGATCTGAAAATCCCGGTCTTGGTCTCGGTCTCGATTGTAAACCTGTCTCGTCTCGGTCTCGAGACGTTATTCTCGGTCTCGTCTCGAAATACGATAGACTTTAAAAAGTTCCCGTCCCTTGAATTCTTTGAAATGGGTACGCACTCTTTCCGATCTCACTAGAACAAAAATATGAACACATAGTTTGTTACATTGTTAATTTGGGGTTTAGATTATGATAATGATTAGCAAGATGTTTTACGAATTTACTTATTCCAGTGAAGTGTTTTAACTGTTTGAAAGAAAGGGGTTGGGACAAATATCGAAAGACAATAGAATACCGGTATAAGGTACCTAAGTGCAGTTGACTAGGCCACCAAAGTGGCTATTTACTGCAGTTTGTAGGTGTAGTATATTTTTAATACTAAAATTCTCCATCCTACTGTATGTATGTTTCGGTACTTCCATTTTTATACATACTGAAAGAATACAATTGGAATCTCCTGGTCATCTACTGGTGCTATTACACTACAAGTCCTGGTTTAAATTATCTTTTCATGTGAACAATTTAACTGGATCAACTTTGAACTCTTAAGTGCCTCATTCCGCAAGACAAAAGAAATTACTTGTAGTTATATTCACTGAAACATATAGTTTTCAAAGCTGTAACTAGCTCACAATATTCACTTCTTTTATTTTAATTTGTATATTGTTTATTTTGTGGGACCGCCCAACTTTTGCGTGTTTTTTTTTTTATTATTATTATTATTTTCTATTCGCCAGTGTTTCATTCCTGTTAAAATGGCATGAAAATTCCTTGAGAAATTAATCTGAGTGGTAACCCAGAACGAATTAGAAATTTTGATTAACAAACAACACAGATAATTGTCTATACTGATTTCGAATGTTGTTCTCATTTCGAATACAGAATGCGGTGTCAAATCAAGGATTATTACTGCAAGGACGCGGACATGACCTTGTTTCGTTGCATTCACAACAATCATTGATTTTACATACTGTGCTGCATTCTACGCATTTGAAATAAGGAAAATAACATTTGAACTATATGCAACGTGTAACAGAAGTAGATAATATGGACAATTACCATCTCAGCTGAGCCAAAGTAAGAAATATAGAGAAACATTCTGGGGCTGAAGTGTAGATAGTACGAAAGTGCCCAAAGAAAGGCTTGGATAACGAATAGCACATTGCTTTTATATAGGAAGTCAAAATGAGTAAATTACTTAAAATGCGAGTACGAAATCTCTGATAGTCTGTGTGCGACGCAAAACACACTATCTGCGCGACAACTGATAATAATAAGTCAATAATACATAAGTTCGCAACGTTTCGGTGGCAGCAAATACTTCGTTTATTTCTAAATCTTTCTGTGAATTAATTCAGCAGACGAAGTTCGATATCAGCCGGCAAGCTCCACGTTATTCTACGTTGCCACATTGTACTCTCCGGCCTGTAAACTAAAGATGGCCATGGAAGGGTCTAAAATGGCTAAAAATATGCTTGCGTAATACTTGAACAGCCCTGTATTAAATGATGAACTAGCCTTAAAAGCATTACCTGTCTTTCTAATCCATCGATAAGAGATTTTTTGGTGTCTAATTCAATTTGTAAGTCGGTCACACGATTCGTTGCGCGTTGAAGCTCTTGCCGCATCTCTTCCGAAGCAGACTTAAGGGTTTGGTTGTGTCTTCCTAAGGTTCCTGCTTCCTCACTAATATTTAATAATTCGTGGACAAGGTCCTCTCTCTCTCGATCCTGTAATAAGTAAAAAATAAATATAAAATTAATAAAGAAACTACTGTGTAGTAAGTTCAATCAAATGTCCGCTGTCAACACACCCCCTGTCATCATCTTGAAAGAAATGAACTGAAAAACTCAGCTTGTACATGTCAAAAAAATTCAAAATCCCACGCGTAATATTCACTTACAGTAAAACTATAAGGATACACGCACACAACCTGACACTTGATTCGCCTCGTTATAAATCTGCTCTCAACCTTATTCTAGTTTCCTCACTTTTCTATTTTGTAAACATATTGACACTAAATTCTAAGTCAGCAAAAAAACCGAACAGGCCAACCTGCACACGTTTCATAATTGGAATTTATCACGACAAATAGAAAATTGAATCTGGAGTTCTCCCAGTGTACGATTTTAGGAAATAATTGGTGAGATCCGCCGGAACTTGTCCGCAACTGAACAAACTCAACTGGATGTTGTGCAAATTGTTTTTAAGAACGAGTCCAACTAGGCCTTTTCGATTTTTTTTTGTTACATTTAAATTTATATATCATCATCACCATCATATTCAGCCGTTTTCTATCCATTGCTGGATGAAAGTCCCCTTTTCTTTCCACATATCACGGTCTGCTGCTATCCTCATCCATGAAAATTAACCTTACCCACACAGCATTCAAAACTTGATTTTCGCTTGTGCAGCTACGAATGACAGTTTGAGATTGCATTGCAAGTGTGAATCAAGCTGTGTTGATATATTTGACCGCTAGCGCCATGGCAAGACTGTTTCACGATTTTTATAACAAGGTTGATGTAGCAAGATTGCAGCAATCGTGTCAGGTGTCAACTAGCAAATATGATTCAAACTTGATTTAAGCTTGCAGACGATCTTGATGGAAGCTTTTATACATGACACAGCAAGTTTAGAACAAGCTTGCTTTCCTTGCTATCGGGATAATTCCCCTATTTTCATGATATTATGGAATAAATTTATATGATTTACATAAAAATAGCATAAAGCAAAATAGTTCATCGTTCACATTATCGAAATGGGACGGTAAAGTTTTCCCTGACTAGGTTTTTCATGGATTTTTCCAGAACCTTCGACCGTTTGTCGATTCTCCTTAATTTTCTGACCTTCTCGGACTTTTTCTGAACAAAATAAAATCGCCTAACCTTTCCTAACTTCCCAGGTCTGTAGCAACCCTAAAAATGTTTTTAAGCAAAAGTTCCTAAACTATAAATTGCAGGAGAGGAAAGATACGAAGCAAATACTCATGCCAAAGGTCATAAATTTGAGTATTTTTATATCATGTAAACTCTGGGGAAAAAAGTATCAAAGTATCAGAGCAGTAGCATAATTTATCCTGTATAGAAACTGATACACCTAGCAGTAGAACTAGTGGTTTCTGGTAAGTTTCAACCTACTACCTGTTTGGGTAGAAATACCAAGAATTTATCCCTGGTTGGCATGGTATTTGGAATCAACAACCGGGGATCAAATACTCACGCAAAAGGGAAAATCACCGGCCCCCCCCCCCCCCCCCGACAAATCGAACACTGACAACACAGCATACACAACATAAATCAGTACGCCATTTCCACATATTTTACCTTAGCTTTCTGATTTTAAAAAATCTTGCATACGTAAGATTAAACTAGTCAAAATGAAACAGACGTAAACATTTATTAGTAATAATCAATCAGTCAACTCAGAAATATATTTCTTAACACAAAATACACATATAAAATAGTACTACGAAAACAAAAGAGAATCGAATCATATGTTGAGACTATGAACTTTACGCTATAGGAACAGCAAAGAACAATTTCTACTTACACAAAACTTCTCACAGCACACAAACTTGGAACGTGAAATTGTTCACAGATATAAGAGACGAGCAAAATGACAGTATCAAATAGCATAACTGACTAGTTCATGATTTTGTATTAAGAACAGAACACAAACACTACTACAAAAGTAAAAATCATTCTTCCTTAAATTGAAAACACAAACTGTATGCATATTATTCTACAAGATTGGTGATTAGAAATTAGAAACATGATCTACTACTATCACAACATATAAAAATGTTATGTTAAAAAGTTATGTTTAAAGATAAAAGTACGTATTAACATAAAATCACCAAATGGAGTAAAGAATTATATAAATAGTGTAATGACGCGAAAGGTACGAGCTTTTATTCTCTGCTGCTAAATACGTAGAGAATTAATGTTAATTTTTAAACCCCTAGTACAGTACGGCTGACAGAATATTTATCAATCAAACGCTGACAGAATTTCTGATGAGAGGATTTTCTGTTTCTCGCTACGGTCCATCGATGGAAACTCCTGAGATCAACAGGAATTTTTGAATTTTATTTATGGCCTTTAGGCATCTAAGACTCGGGCCGGGATAAGGGAGGAGAAAGGATGCGAAAAGGTGTTGAAGTTTCCATCCAGGCATTTGCCTGGTGTGACTGAGGAAAAACCCTGGAAAAGTCTCAGCCAAGATGGTTGATCGCTGGAATTGAACCCACGACCTCCAGAATATTACGCCAGCGCTTTACTACTGAGCTACGGCGGGTCGGTTGCGATGAGCAGGAGTTGTTGGTCTTGGAATATAACAAAGCGGAACGTGAAGACAGGTACAGAATTAAGGGCTGAAGAAAAGTTAGGGGAAGGGACACTGCGTGTCGGCACTTTACGTTAAGAATGTACCACTTAAGTGACTAATTGGTTCGTGAGTGTTAGGTAAAGGCAAAAGAGTCCGGTCATTTTCCGGAACTAGTAAAGGGAATCTTACAGTCTGATTTCTATAGAGAGAAGCTTCAACGAATAAATGTGTTTTCCAAAATTGATCTTAGAACAGTTTGTGCCAGAAAAGTGCAAATATTTGACTCAGAAAGGTCTTCTTGTTTCAGCATAGTATTTCTTGCTCTCCTTATTCGAAGGGGTAATGCCATTCTGACTTTGATGAAAGGGATCCTCCAGTGGTCTTACGCACCCATTTGTATTACCAGTGTTTCATTCGTTATACTTAAATTTGCGCATAATATGAGATAGTGTTTAAATGAATGGAATCAACATTTAAAATAAATAAAACGTCAGAAAGACATCGCGTCAGTCGCGATCTTCACATGGATACTAGGAAGCACGCAGATTTGTCCTTTAACTAATGTTTTACACGGTTTTCTTCTGTCTTACTAGACCAATGCCGTGATTGTATCTCATCTAAGGCCCTGGAGTAAACCTTTCTCATCCCGTTCCTAACATGGATACATCCTTAGGACGTCTTGTACCGGGTTTCCTAATGAAACTGAGGAGCTTCTAAGGAAAGGACCTATATTTTTTTTACTAAATTGAGCTCCGAACCACTCTGCTCAATGGATTCTGGCGGTACTTGAACCCGTGCTCAGAAAGAGAGAGCGCTAACCCTTCGGCTATCCCAGGGTCATCTGTCTCACCAGTCTATTAATGTACATTATAAGAAATATAAAATGAGATATGATTTTTGTCTTGTTGGACCGGTCTCCCTTTATTCGATTGTTTCATTGACAGCAAATATTACAAACAACAGTGCCTTCTTCAAGGCACGAGTAATGATAGTAACGATGAAGATTTGAATATCTATGAGGATACTATTGTGTATATAGCATTCTATATGTTTCTATTTATTTGTAAATTACGAACTTCATGTCCGGTAGTCAGTTTCCATGATCAACTCCATTTTAACTTAGTTGAACCCATTCCCAAGTTCAATTTTTGTTACTAGGATACAATGTATTGACGCTTGAACTTTTCACTACCCCACAATTTTAAATTTAATTTTATAAATAAAAAGAGAAAAAAAAATGTGCGAAGTGGTTTACCCCATAGCTTACTGTTCGTATGATAAGCACAGTTTAAACCAAACAACCCTGGCTGAGAGAGGGGCGTCCTGTACTTGAAATCATTTAACCCCCAAAATAGTAAAAAATAAAATAAAAACAATTAAGCTATCTATCCAATACATCGAAAAATAGCTACAAATAAATACCGTATTATATTCCAAACAACCTTTATCTAACCCTAAATACACACAAAATGGTCAACAGTTTGCACTACTCTGCCATATACGTATTACCTGAAGCAAGAATGCGCAGATTGGACTCGTCAAATTGCTGTTTATTTATTTCCTCCATTTATTAACGGAAATTGATGAAGATATTGCAACTGCTTTCCTAAATTAAATTAATTCACAAGGTTTCAAAACTGAACATACAAGGAAACCGTCAATGAGATCATATCGAAACTTACCTTGAAATTTTGCTAGGAGAATCTACGTCCTACAGAAACGTAATATACAAAGCATTATGCACATATTAATTGCAAGGTACCGAGATAGGGGCTGGAATACTGGTCGAAGTGTACTAAAAGTGTCTTTTTTATGATCATTTTGTGTCTATATATTGAATTTCGGAAGGTCCAGATCCCTTAAATACGTCGCTGGTGAGGCGTGCTGCAGTGTGGGAGGTTATGTGCTCCAGGACGGAAGTGCAGCACAAGTGACTTCTGTTGATCAGGGCTGCCACTTACTATACGGGTAAGAATTATGGACCATCTGCGTCCGAAAATATGGACTTAAAAAAAACTGAAGAGGGAACTATCATCTACTTCCATCCACTTCGTTCCCTTTTCTTCAATTTTATATACACGTGCTTTCACTTTCCAAAGATGTATAAAATTGTAAACATAAATACAATAATAATAAAAAAGAAAGAAAGAAACAACAAAGTACAAGATGTGAAGTTAATTGAGTACAGTAGATTATAATTTTGTTCACGGGTTAAGAGCTTTGGAAGAACCATAAATACAATTATGAAATAAGTCTTTTGGAACTCTTTCTGATATTCTCACCAAGTTTTTCTATTGACTTTTGTATGTCTTCTGCAACCTTTCTTGCCTTTACCGATCCATGAAAACATAGCTTGAGCTATCGGTAATTCCTTGGCGTTGTTGCTTTTGTCAGATGCTTTCTTCAGTCTCTCGCTAGCTTCTCTGGACATGTTGTGTGCTAGAATCGTCTTTTCTTTCTCCTCTTTCATCAATACTTTGGGTCTTTATTCGTCCTCTGTCATATCCTCTCTTCCTTCTCAACTTTATCCTTCTTTTTCCTTTCATTTTCTAGTCTTTCTTTCTCCTCCTTGATTTTTCCTTCTCCTCAAGCACTGCACTTTCCACGTGCAGTTTTGACCTTATTATAGGTACTAAATGAGATTTCTTAGCATATAATTCAAGCCCACATTTGACATCTATGATCACATTCAGTTAATGTTCGTTCACACATGATAGCTTTTGTCTCAGTTAATGCTTGTGAAAATGCTGAAAATTCATGTTCCACGAAGGCACTGTCATGTGATAAACCTATTTAAGCCTTTACAAACTTGGCCACACTTGGATACTTTAAATCGCTTCTCTTTCAGTCCGATCAAATGACACCAGTACTCTTCCTCCGTTACAGTTTTATTTTCAAACTGAAGCAATACCCATTCATCTGAGTATACAATATCCTCCTTGCTGACTTTTGTTACACGATTTTTTGGTTACAGGAAAGAAAAGCTCTTGATTTAAATAACCGCTTTTGCCTTCCGAAAACCTTTGATAGAGCTAAAGGTATCTTATCAGAGCACACGATTTTATAAGCACGAAGCATTTTTTTAATTATTATTAGTATTGAAGACATACACTTTTTTTTTCCTACTTTTTTCTTGTCCATAGTTTGGTGCTTGCAAGATCAATTTATCAAAATTCTGGCTATCCTTTCAAGCTCTACAAAGAGAAGATATTCATTCTCTTCAAAGAAACCAATGAATCTCAGAAGATTTTGCACTTGATATCACAAAGTTTTGCTCTCAATGTTTCACTCTTAGTTAGTTGATAATTTCAAATCCTCTTCTAAGTTATTATTTGTTCAAGGATTCTCTCGAGAGGGTGAACCATCGAGACGGGACATGCTTTTTTTTTTTTTAAAAAAAAAAAAAAAAAGTAGCACGAAATATCTTCACTTTAAATTATTTGAAAGTTTTTTTTAGACGAGGACCAACCATCAAAAAAAGCTGTGCACACAGATAATAAACTCTGACGCGTCTTCAAGTTGTTTTGATTCTTCTCTAAATGCATTATGGAGCACATGTATATTACCAGTCCCAATACACAGGGCTGGAGGGGGGGGGGGGGGGGAGAGAGAGAAAATCATGTTGTTTTTTTTATTAATAGGTAAACTTTATTCTTTGTTCCTAGCTGATAACGAATATGAAATTCGTTTTACCTTATCGCGAAAGGTTTTCTTACAAATCAAGTTTCAAAATTTAGGCCTTCTTCAAGATTCAATACTGCTTTATTATACATTATTTCTTATCTTCTACCAGACTAAAGAGTTTATTACACTAAATAAGTAAACGTTTGTACCAGCAACCTTTTCCATTAAGTCTGGAACCAAGAAGTTCAGCAGATTCTTTAGATAGATTTAGTTCTCTAACTAAAACATTGAGCTCGCTTAGAGTGAGCGGTATAGAGCCATGAGACCCACTAGCGGGGTTGTAAACGTCATCTTCCATTTCACTTCCCTCCACTGAATCACTTTGTACACTAGGATCTCTTACAGACGCAAAACTTGATGGAGATGTCGGAACAGGCAAGTCTGGGCCGTGCAGCACAGGTCTCATTGCAGAGGGAATATTGGGATACACTATCCTCTTCTTGTTTCTAGTATTGCGACCTACAATTTCACAGGAACAGAAGTAGCAATCGTCGCTGTGGTTTTTTGGGCTCCCTCCACACCATAGGTATTGCAAATGGCTTAGCTGGCCGCTTTCCAGTGCACCAGATCCGTAAAGGTTCCACACTATGTGAGATCCACGCTTTATCTTGATCTCTAAGTTTCATATGGAAGTATGAGAAATATGCTCTTCTTACAAAATCTGTAACTTCCTGTCTCTGCCTTCGTGGAACAAATTCGCCACAGATGTAACAAAATACATCTGGTCTATTCTTACAACCACGAAATGCCATGACCACACCACAGTAATCCAGCAAACTACACAACAAAACTTTAGTCTAAAAGATTAATCTCTCATAATATTGAAGCACATCAAGACTTGCGACAATTAAATATAAAATTTATTTGAAATTAGATAACAACGTTTGATATAGAATTATTTTAAATAGTTATGCAGGAAACATGGGCATGTCAGTTAATTAAATTAAATTAAACTTCCCTACGTTTAAACCACATTCATCTTTATTATTTCCTAAATAATTTCGTAACATGCTATTGACATTTAGCGACAATCACTTGAATTATGCTTAAACATGCATACCACAACCAGCATATATAAATCGTGAATTGTAAGAAATTCTTGCGTGATATCAGAAAACTAGTACCAGTTTCGGTATCAGCAAGTTCAAATACATATAAAACACCCAAAATTATAAAAACAACAGAACCCATACAGCCCTGTGACATTCACTAGTGACTTATTTCTGCTTTCTTTAGATGCTTATTCATTTTGTTTTTAACTTTCTTATTAACGTTTGGGTCATCAGACCAACACTGCAACCCCTTTCGTTTAGAAAGATCTGCTTCAGTAATAGCCGTGTCCAATTTTTTACCAACATCCACTACCCTAATATTACCTATGAAGTAAGTACGCAGGTGTTACAAAAATTGAAGAGTGAGTTGAATGAATCAATTACAATGATTACAATGAATTGATTGTCACTCATTGTTGAGTGACAATCACTCCTTTTATTCGACCAGTATCTCACAGCAATTTGAGTTCTTTCTTGGAGGCACTATTGTTTGTTTCGTCATACCCGAAATGTATCTTTGATAGCATCACACGACAGAGAAAAAATATGAAGCAATACATTTCATCACCTAAATTAGTTCTCAACTGGTAGGAGAGAAAATGGACAGGTGCGGACAGAGGGTCCCGCATCTGTTCCTCTGATGACCTGCTGCTCCAAAACTATTTCAGGACTCTCTCCTCAGCTCTCACTGTCCGTGGATATCTCAAACACCTCGTCCGTAAACAACTTGACCGTGACCGTAATCATCCCAACTCCACCCGATCTCACCGCGTAGCTCCCCCCGCTCCCAATCTTCTCACCCAGTACCACTCCAATCTTCAGGCCCTCCAAAAGCTCCTCAAACTGGCACACCCCATACTCATTGCGTCCTTGAAACTGAAAGAGTTTTCCCGTCGTGTCCCAAGATAGTCTACTGCAGACCTCCGAATCTCAACACGATTCTCACCAGAACTGGACCAACCCCGCCCCCTCCTCCCAAACCTAGCAAATGCAATAAATTCCGCTGCAAAACCTGTCCTATTTTTGATCCCAGGCTTTCTTTCGTACATCCTGTCACTCACAACACGTACTCTTTCAGACACTCCGGTAATTGCATATCTTCCAACCTCGTTTATCTCCTACTCTGTAACTTATGCTCCGCCTTCTATGTTGGCGAAACTCGAACTCCTTTAACATTCCGCATCAACAACCTACGCCACTCCTCCAAATCTCAACTTCCGCACCTCCCCATACCCGAACACACTTTTTATCACGGTTGCACCTTTAACGAAACGTTTCGAGTCAGAATCCTGAAAGTCCTGAACCCTGACTCACCTGCCACAGTAAGAAAGAAATGGGAGCAGACGTACATCTCCATCCTTTCCGCCAACCATGAACCCGTGTTTTCTTCTTCTTCCTTTCTCTTCTTTGTTCCGTCTCTAGTTGCACTTTTATTCTATTTTTCTATATTGTTTCTTTGTTCTCCCCTTCATCTTTATTATTATTATTTTTATTTCCCCCTCCCCTCTGATTCTGTACCCTTCTATTCCTTCAGTAACCTTCGCACTTTCTTCTCCATTTGGTGTTTTCTCCGCCCCATCTAGTCATTTTCTCGCCTCCATATCCTGGCCACACTGCCACCCTGCATCTATTAACAATATGGCGTTTCCTTAACACCAGTCCCGCACATGTCCATTTTCAGTTGAAAACGCTTTTGCGAAACGTACTACTTTTCTATTGTGTTTGTGAGGTTATTGTACACCTGTCTCAAGAATATACCATGTAAGTATCCTTTTTTCTACCTGTTTTACCATTATATAAGATGGTAAACAGAGTAGAAAAAAGATACATAGTAGAATGCTGAGACAGGAGTACAGTTACAAACACAATAGAAAAGTGGCAACGTTTCACGAAAGAGTTTTCACATGATAGGAGAGAAAATGGACAGAGAGGGCTGGTATGGAACTGGAGCTAACGGTAAGGAGTCGCAATGTTGCCAAATAATGCAGGGTAACAGTGTGGCCAGGTTATGGAGGCGAGAAAATGACCAGATGGGTTGGAGAAAACACCCAATGGAGAAGGAAGTGTGGAGGTTACTAGGAGTTGGAGAGAGCCTTCTCAAAGGAAAAAGGGGGAAAAGAATCAGAGGGTAGGGGAAATAAAGTAATAGTAATAATAATAATAATAATAATAATAGTGGAGAAGATAGAGGGGAAAAGGAGAATAACGAAAAATCAAACAACAGTGAAAATGGAGGCTGAACGAAGGAGAGAATAGACGAAGAAACTACCAGCAGGGTTCATGGATGGCGGAGAGGATAGAGATGTACGTCTGCTCCCGTGGCAGGTGAGTCAGAGTTCAGAATTTTCAGGATGCTGACTCGAAAGGTTTCGTCAAAGGTGCAGCCGTGATGAGAAGATTTTTCAGGAATGGGGAGGTGCGGAAGCTGTGATTTGGAGGAGTAGCGATGGTTGTTGATGCGGGTTGTTAGAGGTGTTTGGGTTTCTCTAACGCAGAAGGCGAATATATTTTCACTTTCAGTTTTATTTATCCATCCCGAGCCAACATGAGATATGATGTCGTAATACTGTTTACGCAATAAATACTGTTGAGTTTATGTTTGTTTGCTGTAGGGCCCTCTTAATACCTTCATATATTATAATGCAATGATCAAATAACTAGTAAAAATGAAAACTATATTGATATTCAATTACTATATACCAAATGGTTGAATAGAACCAGCTTTAATAAAAATAAAATAATGTAAATAATGAAAATTATGGCATTTTAACGTCTTGTGCAGAAATATGGTCTTTTACAGATCAAGTCTTTAAAATATCGACTTCAGTCCTAAAATAAGGACCAGGAGGCAGCCCTAGTTGATTGAATCATAAAAAATACACTTCTTGTACACTCGAACCAATATTCCAGCCTCTATTTCGGTACCGTGCACTTATTATGGGCAGCTATTTTTTTTTGTATATTACCTCTCTATAGAATGTGGATTCCCCTAGCAAAATTTCAGGCTAGGTTCCGATATGATCTCATTGACGGTCTCCTTGTTAGATAACATATTTCAAAACATAAAAACAATAAATATACATGTGCATGACATGATGATACCAAACAATCGATAGATAAAGTAATTAAATTAGCTGAAACAAATTCACTATATTCCATTCCTAGTTTTCCAACGTACCATCTCGCGTTATCCGTCAACTTAGTCTATTTATTCAGCATTTTATTTTTCAAGATATTTAATTTTTCTTCCACACTTTGCGTTTTTCTGTTCTTTCTTCTGCGTTAGAGTTCCCATTCATTTTTTTCATATCAAATTTCCCACCTGTTCCATCCCTTAACTCTAACTCGATATTCGATTGCAAACTGGCTTCTGATGTGGCCATCAATCACAGTGAATGTACACTCCAGATACACGCGTTTATCGATTCAACAAATGACTTACTTGTTCTATGTTCTATGACTGATGGTGGAGTCTTAACTCCAAAATATATGAGTTTGTGTAACATACAATTCTTAGATTAGGTTACCAGGGTTATTTGGACCTTGGGGAGTTACTTGAATCCAAAATGTTAAAGTGATTTAAGTCGTTCCTGGTACTGGTTTATTGAAATATTCGACGTAGTTCTTAGTACGTCGCCGATGAGCTAAGAACTACGTCGAACATTTCAATAAACCAGTACCAGGAACAACTTAAATCACTTTAACCGTTTAGGTTCAATTAACCCCCCAGGGTCCAAGTAACACTGGTTTACGGTACTTAACAATTCTCACCTTAATTCAATGTTTCTCTTATACGTTGATATTTAATATAAAAAATAATAATATTGCAAACATTTTCATTAGAATGTAGTTGTAACTCATATACGGTTTACACCTATTTTTTTTTTCTTTTTGAAATATGTACACTTGTTACTTTTTCACAATTGCATACATGAAGTCATCCATTCAGTTAAATATGGGGTCGACATTAGAGACGTGCGCTAGGGAAGAATTGCGTTTTCATTCTGCTGAAGAAGTCCCCTTGGTCCAATTGTTACAGTAGCTGACTTCGGAGAAGATAAGATAAAATTGATTGTATTGGCGGTAACAGCAATATGGCTTACGCCCGTCCCTATACGCGGAAGCTTCTTATCTCTGTCACGTCTAAACTTAGCACGTAAGAAAAATACAAGAAATAAAATAAAATGAAAACTGAATAAGTATAAGGTCTTCAGAAACATAACTTTCTGAGTAAAATAAATAAAAACCAAAGGTGTATAGGGTATAACATGTTAAGAACGAAAAGGCTGTAAATAGGCCTTCAGAATATAAGAAAATATTACAAGATAAAACTTAACAGCTAATGGACACGATCATCTCAAATAGACTTTGAGGGCCCTGTCTCTTGTATAAACATGAAAACACGATTCACCACATCAGAATCCCCACGGACTAACGCCATGTTATTGGGGATGCTATAGCAACGTTGTCTGAGATGATCATACCCAGGACATTCTAAAAGCACATTACGAATACATACATACATACATACATACATACATACATACATACATACATA